>JASDQU011443416.1:13045-30116 GCA_032191745.1 Picea mariana | reverse complement strand
TGTGGAGATATGTATTGGAGAACCTCTTTCTCCTTTCTGAACTTCATCACAGATAATTTAATGCTTGATTTCAAATGTACTTCGTTCTGGAGCACTGGTCTTCTTTGAAGGCTTCATATAGCTCTGGATCAATAAAGTATATCATTGTTGGAACACTGGAACATATCCATGTGACACTTCTTCTTTCATCATGAGATCTGATCTACTGAGTAATCATCTTGATACAATATCTCTGTTATAGAGAATCTTCACCACGCTTCTGCTGTGCATTGGAGGTTCTTCACCAAGTCATCTTCTTCCATCTGTATACAAGGGTCTCTTTCTAGTATGCCTCAAAGTATTGAGATTGCTCTTCATATGTTCTTTTCTCAATTGCTCTAGAGAACATTCTTTTCATTTATCTAATGTAGAACTCCAACTCATGGATATTGACTCATGTAAGGATATATTTGGTTTACCGAAACGAGTAATCATCATAGTCTTCTCCCTCCATCTAGGAGAACCTCTAGTTTTGGATCTTGCAATGCTTTCATTCATAAGTCTTCCATACACTATTCTTCATCACAACTTTCAGTTGATTGCTTTTAGTGAGTTCATATCAGGCTGGTAATCTTGTGATTCTTAATACAATGATTGGTTGTTATGTCTTCTCTTTATTTCTTGGAATCTTCATGTTCTTCCTGATGTGTTTCTTTAGTTCTTAGGGTCCATGGAGTTTCTTATAGATTCCATGCCCTAAATATTCCACTTCTTTCTTTCATCATAGGATCATAAATCTGGATGGACAACCAGGGATACTTTAAGGCTTTTCTTTGAGGAGGTCTTCTTCTGCGCTTGAACTGAACACATACTGTCTTTCATGGCTGCTACCATACTTCATCATTTTTAATGGATCATAGGATTAGCTCCCTCCTAATCCTTACTTCATGTATGAGTGCATATAATCGGCTCCCTCCGTCTAACAGAGTCCATGCTTCCATCTACATCCTTATTGTCTTCTGCAATATATATTTGGCTCTCTTTGTCTAACAGAGTCCACACTTCCATCTTATTGTCTACTACAAAACGTCATAAGTCTTTCTACAACTTCCTCTTGATTGTTGACTTCTTTCTATATTTGCTTCTTCTAAGTCTCTTCATGATTGATTTTGATTTCGGCTTCCACATGATTTGTTTGATGTATGTGTATTATCTAGCTTGTATAATGATAACAATCCTTATCTTGTTGTTCTTCCATAGGTATAGTTCTTCTTGGATCATATTATCTTCTAAGAGATAGATATGAAAGATATGTACAGAGACTATGCAAAGAAGATATGTACAAGAAATAAGAAGAGTATTGTTACCTTTAGAAGAAGAAGTCTCTTTCATCCTGCTTAGTATTCTTTGTAGGTTCCTTTTCTTCGGTAACTGATGCTTCGTGTTTCTCCTTCCTTTTCCTTAGTTCGGGACAATGATTCTTGTAGTGACCATACTTTTGACAGTTGAAGCATTGTATTTCTTAAATGTCTTTCTCTTGATTTGGCTTCCTCCTTGAGCCAAACTTCCTTTTGTTCCTTAAGTTCTTGAATCTTGTTGTGAAGGCTTGATCATCGTACTTCTTTTGGGGTTTCTCTTTTGCACTGATCCTTGATTCTTCTTGAGCACAGCAAGTCCAAAGTTATTCAAGTGTCGGATACTCCTTTCTTGTGTTCATGCTTGCGGCAAATGCATCCCACGTCTTGGGAAGACCATTGAGTACTATGTTTACCAATTCCTTCTCTGAAATGATTTCTTCAATAGCTTGTAGTTGATCTCTTAACTGAGAGATTCTCACAAAGTATGATGTTATACTATCATCATCATTCATCTTCATGTCGCAAAGCTCATTCTTCAGACTCATGACTTGTCCAATGTTTTTGACTGAGAAGAGGTGTGTTAGGGCATCGTACATCTTCTTCGATGAGTCAAGATGAGAGATGTAGGGTATCAAGTGGTATTTTACAGAGTCCACTATGATACTCATGGCATTGATGTCACCATCTTTGAACTTTTCTATAACTGCAACATTTTGTGGTTCCCTCTCTTTTCCTTCTTCAAACACTGGTTCCACGATTTTTCCTTTCACGATATCCAACACTTTATTCTTGGCAAGGATGAGGTCAATCCTTGTCTTCCACGCTCTGAATTTATAGGCTCCATATAACTTGTTCTCTGACTTCATAGAATAAGTCATGGTTGCTTTGACTTGGTCAAACCCTAGATTTGACCAAAAGCTCAAACTTCACGTCTTGGCTTTCTGAGAGTACTAGGAGATGCGCTAGGCTAGGGTGCACTGATCTATCTGAAAATTAGGTCAATCCCTTCACTTAAGGTGCCTTAATGACAGGATTAGGATTTCTACAACTGAACTTGCTAGTAACCCTAGCAACAGTGCTATGGTGACTACTCCTGCTAGAAACCCTAGTGACAGTTCTTCAACGAGCTCAATATCCTTACAGCTATGTTTCCTTCCAGCGGTTAGACTGAATGAAGGAGGTGTGGGCCCATAACCTGATAGAATATAATGGATGTGCTTGTTTTACCATTGACAATATCTCTATTGTCACCCAACCATAGGCCGAAGCCACCCTCCGAGCACCTTAACCTTGACAGAGAATCACTCCGGAAGCAAACCCTAGGCTAGATAGCCAAACAAAGGGTAGTGAACCTTTCCCCAAGGATAGCGCACCAACAAGAGTTGATCAGATAGTCCAAACCCTAGCCAAGAGATATTCCAAGCCAAAACGTAACTGCTATCTATAGCAGCTGCACCGACAACTCTCCTCAAACCTACGCACAAAACTAGGCACTGCAGTGCGCACAAGTTGTTGCTCTGCAATTCTGAGACTGCCTGCCAGAATGAGAACCGGCCTCCTATATTTATACTAATTCTGCCTAATTGCCTGGCCCGACTTCTCATTCTGGGTATCTGTCTGTTCAGTATATATTATTATTTTTTTCCAACTTCTTCTCTTGGAGGCTAATAACCTAATATAAATTATCTTCTTGAGCCGACAAGTCTTCTAGGGTTATTAGCCAACTCATTAGGGTTTCTTCTTTCTTCACGGAGTATTCTATCCTCGTCTTGTTTACACATGGAGGTAAATACCTCCTGCAGCTACCATAATATCAACAGCTGTCATGTCCCSATTTTTGGGTTCCCCTCTGTAGTGGAAATGACTTTTGTGGCTTGTCAGTGAAGAAAAAGGGAGTTAAAAGGGGCMATTTAATGTCACCTAGTTAGGAGATGTTATTTTTTTAAAGTAACATTAAGGAAATAAAATAAATTTAGATTAATAAGTTACTTAAACATTATTAGAGTGACTTTTAATCTTAAAGTGAAAATTGGAGGGAAAATAAGGTTAGTGTTTGATTTGGTAAAAAAGGGAAAGATCTWGAAGGCTCGAAGGAAGAAYAACTAGAGGTGTAACTCTTCACCTTGGCATTATGATTTGATCTCTCATTTTGGAGTTCTCTTGGAGCCATTGTTTCATTAGGGTTTAGAAAAATCCTTCCACCATCACATTTTAGTTTCGGTAGGCCTTGGATATGTTTGGTAGAATCTCTTGGATAAGACTTTGAAATCTACATTAGGTTTTGCTTGTATTCCATAGTGTTGGTTAATGTTTCTAGCTGCTATAACAACCACTAGAAATATGTTATTGCTTTGTATCAGATTCCATCCATAATAATAATGCCACGAGGTATTTTCCATATTTTTTAGCATTTGAATATCTACGATATGTTTGAAGGAATAACCATATAGTAGAGAAAGTTGTCAATTAAATTACAACATTCCACACTTGTCATGAAATGTGTTTGACTAAATATATAACCAACTACACATAAAATAACAACAATCATTAATTCCCTAGCAGATCTCGGTTGTGGATATTACAGTGGTATCAGAGATGGATATATTGCCAACCTGAAGGGGAAACAATGGGAAGAAAATTAGATTGTGTACATACAGGTGTAAGAAAATATGGTAGTAGGGTTTTCATTCATTTGGTTAAGAAGGATGGAGAAAGACTCAAATCGTGTAGCTGAAATCTCGAGGAGGTTAGCAACAAGTAAAAATATTCCTTACCACTACCAGGAGTATTTAACATTGGGTGAGGAGATTTGTGCATTGTTTCCCTTTAAAATCTATTTCACCCTCAAGTGCAAATGTTGTCCCAGAATGTGGATGAAGATTCCTTTAAAGGCACAATGCAGAAATTAAAGAGAAATGAGCATGAATGACAAGTGGAGGAGCATGCATCTAGTCATGTTGAGGGTATGTGCGCAAAGGAAGACCGAACATCATCCTGTGATACACCATTGGAGCTAATCGGTGAAGCTAATGACAACAATGTGTTGGATGGATGTGATGATGATGAAGAGGATGTGCTAGCACCTAACTATGATGTGGATTAAGTACCTTATGACATGTATGATGATGCAACCATGATTGTACCAACACATGACAAAGGTTCGAAGCTATGCAATGAAGAAGGTGACTTGTTGGACGAGAAAAAATTATAAATMTTGTATGAGGATATTCCATGTGAGTCYCATCATTGCACAATATTTTCTAGTGAGTCAGTTGGCCCCTTGTGTGACAACCCACACCATGTTGATGAAATGACATTGCGTGAATTGTAGAACCAATTATTGGTCATAGAGGAGCAAATTATGCAAATGTTGATGATGASAGATGGTGCCCATGCCAATTTTCACATGCAAATCTATGTGACTAATTTCAGATATGAAAATTGCTTCCTAATGATCTAATAGTAAAACTTTGGTTGTTATCACTGAACAAATTTACACTGAAATTATTAACTGAGAAYATATGTGGCACAAACACAAAGATCAGAGATGAATCATCAATACACATTAGACACAATTTCAGTTATGTAATTTTTTTATCATCAGAAATCATGAGGGCAAAACTAGCCCTCTCAGTTGTAAATGTGTTGAACCTGCACATAATAGATGTAGCTGGGAATTGACATACATAGTTGCAAAGAAAATACGAGAAAAGAGAAGTAGAAGAGCAAGAATGGAAGAATTCTCATTAACCAAATGAATGAATGATAATTTACAAATGATATACTCTATATAACTCAACTAATGCGCATTGGGGGAGAAGCCAATGTGCGATAGTGGTGGTCTAGAGTGAGCAGTTACAGAGTAAAGTGCCACCTAGTCTAGTCTTTCAGGCAGTTATGGGAGTGAACTGCCACCTAGTCTGACTTAAATAGTCTATCAGTCTTCAGTTAACTGACTGAAACAAAGTGAAGTGAGGAGGAGATCATGGAATCATGAGTAATGCGCTAGTCTGGTGATGATCCCAAGGAAAATGTGCATTAGCTGGTGATGATCCCAACGTTGCATGGTGATAATCCCAATGCAGCATCTAGACTCCACTCAACTGATCAAACTGAAGTGAAAACTGAAGAGAATATTCTCCTAGAGGAATATTCTCCCTAAAATTTAGGAGACTGGATAATGAATAATAAACATAGGAAAAACCTTAGGAAAAAGAAATCCTAGGTGTGTGGAAAGTACTCCAATACCCCCATTGAACATCACTATGGTGAAAATAAAGAATGGGTCCCGGCAACGAGGCCATGTTAGGTACCCAAATACAAAAGATACATTGAATAAAATGAGGAAAGAGGGAAAACCTCATGGGAAACCCACCCCCTTAAAGTACAATGTATGTAAAAAGAAGAACTGACAGTTGCTAGGAAACTGTACTTCACTCCAAGACGACTGCGCAGAGAATAGAACTTCTGCTCAATGAAGGTCTTGCTGAAGATGTATGCAGTTTGTTTTGTTGAAGGAAAAAACTACAGGTTGATGATCCCCTCGTGTACTAAGTCCCATATGTAGTGCATGTGGATCTCGATGTGCTTCTTCTGCTACCTCTGAACTAAATCTCTGCAGAACTTTAGAGTGCTCTGGTTTTCACATAAGATGACGATTGAATGATGAAACTAAATTCCAAACTCAGTGAGAAAATGTTGTAGCCACATACCCTAAATGGTTATGTTGACTACCCCTTTGTACTTTGCCTCAGCTAAAGATAGAGAAATAGCAGCATGTTTCTTGCTCGAACAACATATAGGCTCGGAACCAACACTAAGTGAGTAACCGTATGTGGACTTGCGATCAATGCTATCGCCAGCCCAGTCAGAATCAGTGAACTCRATGAGGCCTAATGTAGAGTATGTTTCATAGTGAATCCCAAAAGTGATGGTTYTCTGTACGTATCAAAGGATATGCTTTGTAACCTTCCAATGTAGCTCATGTGGCTCATGTATGAACCTAAATACTGCTCCAACTGCATAGGAGAGGTCTGGYCTAGAGAGTGTGAGATACAACAAGCTCACCACTAGATKTTTGTACAGTGTGTTGTCAACCAGTGGAGTGTTTCTKCCATCCTCAAGTCTGACTCCTGATAGGAAAGGAGTCAGGACAGACTTGCAGTCTGTCATGTGAAATCTCTCAAGGAGATCTCGTGCATACTTGGTCTGAGACAGTTTGATGCATGATGCATCCTAGTTGATCTCGAGTCCAAGGAAGAAATGTAGCAGACCCATGTTCGTCATCAAGAACCTGTCATGTAGAATCCTCTTGACTGCAACAATCATTGCAGTCGAGCAACTGGTGATCAACAAATCATCAACATACAGAACTAGGAGAAGAAGTGAATCAATCGTCCTGAGCATGTAAACATTTGGATCTGATTTACAATGTACAAAGTTCAAYGACAACAGATAGGAATCCATCTTGGCATACCATGCCCTCAGAGTTTACTTAAGGCCATAAAGAGACTTCTTCAGTCGACAGACCAAAGATGAATCTTGCATAAATCCCTGGGGTTGCTCCATATAGATCTCCTAAGAGAGATCGTCGTGAAGAAATGCAATCTTCACATCCATCTGATGGACTTCCCATCCTTTGGCTGCTGCAATGACAAGTGCCAAACATATGGAATCCATCTTCGCTATTAGAGAGAAAGTATCATCATAGTGAATGTCATGCACTTGTTGAAAGCCTTTGGCAACTAGCCTGTCTTTGTATCTGCTAATTTGTCCATCTACTGTGGTCTTGGTCCTGTAGACCCATCTGCACCTGAAAAGTTTCATTCCTGAGAGAAGGGGAACCATATCCCAAGTCTGGTTGTCGAGGAGGGAGTTGTACTCCTCCTGCATGGAGGATTCCCAAAAGGGATTTCTAGCAGCCTTGCCTTAAGACTGTGGATTTGAAAAATAAACCAAGAAAAGATGCATGGGTGGCATTAGTTCAGTGGGAGTGAGTGCAAGAGGAGGATCCTTGAAATCAGATCGAGTCCTCCTAGTATCATATGGATCCCCAACAAGATCCCTTGCATCCCGAAGAGTAATCTTGGCCCACTTGGGCATCTGCTATGGCTCTGCATCTGCATCTAGATGCAATGACTCTGCACCTGATTGTACTGACTCTACATCTGATTGTACTGACTTTTTATCTATATCATCTGAATCTTCTGAATCAAAACTCTCATCTGAAGAAGAGTCATCATGTGTATGCTCATAATCTCTGACAGGTGGAGGAACAAAAATGTCTACATGTGGTTGCTGAGGTACATGCGAGACACTTTCCTCGAATTGGACACTACACTCAATGATGAGCCAGTCCGAGGAAAGATCAATGAGCTTGTATCCCTTCACACCGTTGGGGTATCCAACAAAAATACACTATGTTCTCTGTGGATCAAGTGCCTTCCTCTTCTCAGACGAAATCTTGGCCCATGCACGTGAACCGAAAATACGAAAGTGGGTCACTTTCGGTTTGAGTCCTCTCCAAGCCTCGTAGGGGGTCTTATCCTTGACAAATATATGGGGAGATTTGTTTTGGATGTAGGTTGAAAAATTAAGTCCTTCATCCCATAATCTCTGTGGAAGTGAATTTTCATGTAGCATGCAAGATGCCATCTCTTTTAGAGATCTATTTTTTTGCTCAGCAACTTCATTTTGTTGCAGAGTATAAGGAATCGTGTCCTACAATTCAAACCCTGCCTCATGAAAAATATTATGTATCTCATGGTTGACATACTCTCCCCCATTATATGTTCGGAGGACTTTGATTTTATTTCCTGACTGTGTCTCAACAAGGGATTTGAAATCTTTGAGGTGTTGAAAGACCTCTAATTTTTGCCTGAGAAAGTAAATCCATGTGAAGCATGAGAAATCATCAACAAAAATGAGCACGTACCTCACTTTACTAATTGATGGATTCAGAAAAGGGCCCATGAGGTCACTATGGATCAGATCTAAAGGAAATGAAGCCTTATGAGTCTTTCATTTGTTGAATTTCTCTTGAGGGTGTTTTCCAAGAACACATCCCTCACAAATTCCTTTGGAGAAGTGGATGTCGGGTAGACCATCAACCATTATCTTCTTGTTAAGTTGTTGCATATACCTGAAATTCAAATGCTCGAACCTTTCGTGCCATATCCTACTGATTTCATTAGCATGGGTAAGTAGTAATGCAGAATCTAGTTCAATAAATTCAGAAAATGTGTAGAGTCTAGATTGATGATTTACCTCACCGGTAGAAACCCTAGAATTGTTTTTCATGTCATAGATATCCACCGCATCAAGTGTGAATATGACTCTCTTTCTGGTGAAGAAGTTTTTCATTTGATACACGGAGAGAAGATTGACGTAAATTTTGGGAATGTGCAGCACATTCTCAAAGCTTTCGTTTGTGAGTTCAATATTTCCTTTGCTAGTGACCTTGACAGGAGAGTTGTCCCCCATCAGAATAGGAGGACATTTGCATGTATCCAATGAAGAATAGACTTCTTTTGCAGAATCCATGTGGTCTGATGCTCTTGAATCTATGATCCAAGCATCGGGAGAGGAGTTGATGGCAATCAAGACATGGCTAGAATTTCCTTTCTTGGGATTCTAATCTTCTGGCTTCTTCTTCTTATCACCCTCAGAGATGCGATCTCCAAGGTTGTTTTGTTGAAGTATTTGGGTCATTAGATCTATATGTTTCTGCATATATGCAGATTTTTTATGGAATCCTTTATGGAAATAAGTGCATTTCTCCCCTTTTCCTCCCTTTCCCCCTTTCGATCTGGAGGCATCGTGGAAGGGTAGAGTACCCTTCCTTCTTTGGATTTGCATGTGCTTTCCTTTTGTCTTTGTCTTTAGATTTTTTATATTGATGACAGCTACCATCTTTCACAGTGAGTGCATGTGCCTTTGGGCCTTTGATTTTTCCCATATTGATGAGTTTTTTCTACTCGTGTCAGAGACTCGATAAATTCCTCAAGAGAGGGCATCTTCCAGGTGGCTCTAGAGGCGAACCTAACTGAATGAAATGTGGATACAAACACTGAGTATTCTGGACCAAGTTTGGAGAGAATGGTGAGAACATTTGTTTCTCCTCCTTAGATTTATCAACCTCGCAAAACTTGAGTTGTGAAAACAAATCCTTATATTTGGTAAAGAAATCTTGGAGATTGTCGAAGGTTTTTGGATCCAATGTGAGAAATTCCACCTCGAGAATGTGTCTCCTCATATCGTCCTGTTTTCCAAAAAACCCTTCCATGGTGGTCTAGGCTTCAATGGGGGTTTTACAGGAGGATATGTGAAAGAGGAGTTCAAGAGAAATGAGACTGCAAATTGTTCCAAACGCTTCATCCATTCAATTTAGATACTTGAATTTTCTATGGCTGATGTTGGTTCTGTCTCTTTGTTCATGGTTAACCTGTACAATCTTCTGCTTCAAAGGTGCATTATCATCTTATCCTTCCATGCAAAGAAATTCTATGGTGTAAGAATGAATTCTTTTGGAAATTTCATTTTTCTGTTGTCTTCAATCTTCGGTACCTTCAAAAATAATTTGGTGTGTCTTTTCCCTAGCAGTCTGTTGGCTATGATACCATGTAAATGTGTTGAACCTACACATAATATATATAGCTAGGAATTTACATACTCAATTGCAGATAAAATACGAGAAAAGAGAAGCAGAAGAGAAAGAATGGAAGAATTCTCATTAACCAAATGAATGAATAATAATTTATACATGATATACTCTGTATAACTCAACTAATGTGCACTGGGGGAGAAGCCAATGCGCCATAGTGGTGGTCTGGAGTAATTTGGACACACACCATCAGTTACGGGAGTAAAATTCCACCTATTCTAGTCTCTCAGGAAATTACAGGAGTGAATTGTCACCTAATATGAGTTAACTAGTCTATCAGTCTTCAATTAACTAACTGAAACAAAGTGAAGTGAGGAGGAGATAATGGAATCATGAGTAATGCACTAGTGTGGTGATGATCCCAAGGACAATGTGCATTAGTTGGTGATGATCTCAATGTTGCATGGTGATAATCCCAATGTAGCATATAGACTCCACTCAACTAATCAAACTGTAGTGAAAACTGAAGAGAATATTCTCCTAGAGGAATATTTTACCTAAACTTTAGGATACTGGATAATGACTAATAAACATAGGTAAAACCTTAGGAAAAGGAAATCCTAGGTGTGTGTGAAGTACTCCAACACCAACCAATAAAATATCACCAAAATATGAGGACAACCTTGTCCTCCAAAGTCACCAAAACTGAGAACAACCTTGTTCTCCAATAACCATACAAATCGGAAAATAAAACCTCAACAATATTCTAGAAATCTCTTCTACCCACAAATTTGTTGTAGACCACCTGTACGGCCTGTTGACATCACCTGTACGGCCTGCTGACATCACCTGTCAGCCTATACGGATCTGTACCTACCCAAAAAATCAAATACGCGATTCACCTTACTGGCAACCAACTTATATACATTGTTTTCTCTACTGCAAACCGCGTATACCCTATACGTGATTCGTCCTTCTGCAACCCGCGTATATACATGATTCCTCCTCCTACAAACCATGTATTGTCCGAAAAAATTGTTCCACACATGTGACCTTCTTCGCTTCTATCTTCATGGCCAAATTCACCACTTTGCAAGCTTTCCCTTTGTTGAGATCACCAAGCCTCCTAGCAAAAGTGCAGACTCACTTATGTTAGCTCCATCATGCCTCCACACATGATTTACAATGATGTGAAATGTCACAATGACTTCTCTCCTTTATATACAATCCTTAGGGGTCACCATAGAAGCCCCTCCACAAGTCAACATCAAATTAGGATTTCTTTGTGGGTGTGAAGCCCCAACACAAGCCCAAAAATCCCATCACCAAACTCATGAAGCCCCGACTCAAATCCAAGGGGGTTTACACCGAACCGAAATTGTGAAGTGGTGCCCACGGTGATTCCCACATGCCCAACACCTAGGGTCATGTCAGAATACCTACTCAAAACTACAAAAATAAACACTCCCTCTTAGCGAGGAAGATATTCTCACCACACTCTACAAGTGGGAATGCCTCCTGATGCTACCAAATTATCAATACTCAGCGAGCGAGGCATTTCGTCCTCCAACATCACCTAGAATTAGCTCTATATCCCGTAGTAGATCCTCTACCACAACTACTCTCCAACTCGTCTAATTGGTTTCTCCCTCAGTCACCGAAGAAAATCCTTCTCTCCAATCCTTTTGATCGGTTGCATCCTCAGTCACTAAAGAAGATCTTGTTGTCTGACATGATCCCATCCTGGAAGACATCCTTCTCCTAAAAAATTCTTTCCTCTGAACCTCCTATCTAGCCATCTCAACCCATCACACCTACCTGAGAGTGTTGGAAGGTGCCTCTCCCCCATTTGGACCTGAAGGTTGGCTCCCATTGAGCGACTGGCTCTCCCTCTGAGCCTCCTGAATCCCTTTGAGTCCACACAACCTTCAGAGCTACCTGCTCCCTATCCATTGTCTTCTGCACAATACTGGGAGTTTTCTCCTCCCTACTAGATCCCGAGGGATGACTCCCTATGAAATCTGGCTCCCTCTGAGCCAGTACTACTGGTGGGGCCACCTGCCTCACCATTCATGGAGCTACTTGTTGCCTCTGTACTTGTGTTGTTAGTGGGGCCACCTACCTCACCACTTTTGGAGCTACCTGTTCCTCCTTATCTGTCTCTCTAATCTTGTTAGTCATAACACGCATAGGCTAGCCCTCTCTAACTCCAAGAACCACTGTTGATCTGAAGCTAGATCCTTTGGACATAAACAACACATGTCTAACTCAATAATATGTGGTACCCCTTTCTCTCAATCTTTGAGACTAAGAGAACACTCCTCCTGATTTATGGCACCCATAACACATTTTACACCCTCAACACCTCTCCTGACTCCAATCAGATCGATACTGTACCAAATCCTTGTACTGTATGATTAACTACCATGCTAAGCTTGACACACAAGTCTGAGCCCATCTCTGTGAAAGTGTCAAACAACTCTCTAGCACCTGTCATATGGAAAATTTCTCCGATATCCACCAACTAAGTCCCCTTGCTGGACATTGTCCCTGAAAGGTCGGAGACCAACAAGATCTCCCTATGGAACCTGTCTGCAACCTGATCAACCTTTGTTGTTGATGCATGTTTCCTTCTTCCCCTTCCCCTCCAGTGTGGACATTGTGAGGAAAAATGACCATAGTCATGACACTCAAACCATTTGTATCCTCCCTGGACACCAATCGAGTCTCCTCCTAAATACAATCAATCCATATCCTCTCAAACCCTAGCAACATCTCCTGTGCACAAATCCCCTACACAAAAGGTTACCAAAACCTGGGAAGACCAACTCAACATCCAATAACACATATCCATCTCAAAACAACACTACATAGTCCTACTCCTCAATCCCTAAGCCTAAGAACACACTCATGGAACCCATAGCACATTTTCCACTCTCAACGAACCCTCTGATTCCATCTAGAATACCACTGCTCTAGATCCTTGTACTACATGTCTGGTCCTCCTACCAAGCTCCTCATACATACCTAATTCAGACACTGTGAAGCTCACGAACAAATCATGTGCCCTAGTCATGCATCGATGGATGCCACTATATAAGAACCATGCAATCCTCCAAGGAAAGTATCTTACTTCCCCAAGTCACAAGAATCCAATGAAATTCTATCCAAGTCCATCATCCAAGTCACCAAAAAGATTTGTGTCTGCACATGCTACCATTGATCTTGTGTCCTCCCCTAAAAAATCTCGAGCTACAATTGGACACTCAGTCTAATCCACTCTAGACCACCGCAACTCATCCTTGCAAGTGTCCTCGTCCTCCTGGGTCAAATACCTCATACATCGTCATACCTCGATAATGTGCAACTCTTTGACCCAATGAATAATTTGTCTCATCAACCTGTGATACACACGAAATCATCTCATCTGTGCCAAAGCACCTGAGTTGCACCCATCGTAACTCTCCATGACAAGTCACTGGAATTCCATCCACAGGGTTGGAAATCTTCCACACAACATACTGTTGTGATCACGGCTCTTCGACAATCCACCAGAACTCCCAACCTGTCACACCACTGAGCTACAATAGTCCACAACTCCTCGTCTGGACAGTCAACTCCATGTATTAAACCAGAGACCATCTAACATGTTTCCACCTGTAACCATCATTATAGCTCCCTCTGAGAGCTATCACATGTGACCTGCTTGGAACAAGAACAAAAACAAAAACAACACTCCTCCAGTGTTGTATCCAAAAATGTGTCTCAAAGATGATCCCCTTCTCTTTAGATCCCAAGATCTGAACCCATCTCAATTTCCACATGCAACTCTATGTGACTAAATTCATATTTAAATTTTGTTTCTTAGTGATCTAACAATAAAACCCTAGTTGTTATCACTAAACAAATTTACACTGAAATTATTGATTGAAAACATATGCAGCGGAAACACGAAGATCAAAGATGAATCATCAATATACATGAGACACAATTTCAGTGTTGTAATATTGTTATCATCAGAGATCCTGAGGGAAAAACCAATCCTTTCAACCAATACAATATCACCAAAATCTTAGGACAACCTTATCCTCCAAAGTCACCAAAATTGAGAACAACCTTGTTCTCCAATAACCATACAAATCAAAAAACCAAACCTCAACGATATAATGGAAATCTCTTCTTCCCACGAATATGTTGTAGACCACTTGTACATCATGTTGACGTCCCCTGTCATCTTGTATAGATTTGTACCTTAATAGAAAATCAGATACACGATTCACCTTACTGGCGACCCGCGTATATACATTGTTTTCTCTACTGCAAACCGCATATACCCTATACATGATTCATCCTTCTGCAACCCACATATATATGCACTTCGTCCTCCTGCAAACTGCATATTGTACGAAAATTTTCTCCACACATGCGACCTTCTTCGCTTCTCTCTTTGGGGCCAGATTCGCAACCTTGCAGTCTTTCCCTTTGCTAAGATCACCCAACCTCCTAGAAAAAGTGCAAACTCACTTATGTTAGCTCCATCATGTCTCCACACATGATCTACAATGATGTGAAATGTCACAATGACTTCTCTCATTTATATACAATCCTTAGGGGTCACCATAGAAGCCCCTCCACAATCAACATCAAATTAGGATTTCCTTGTGGGTGTGAAGCCCCAACACAAGCCCACAAAGCCCATCACCAAACCCATGAAGCCCCTACTCAAATCCAAGGGGGTCTACACAAAATTGAAAGTGTGAAGTGGTGTCCACGTCGATTCCCACATGCCCAACACCTAGGGTCATGTGAGAATACCTGCTCGAAGCTACAAAAATCATCAACTCATAAGTTTATTGAAGACCTTATGTGGAAAACCCAGATGGAGGAGAAGAAAAAGGGAATTGCAAATGGAGTCACTAGTACCCAATTGCACATTATTAAAGAGTCATTAGAACAGATGAAATCTGATTATTTGTAGTTGTTCATGGATAGGGACCTTGTACTTAAGTTTGTTGAAGACAAGGGAGATTGAGGATCTTTGTTACCAGCTTAGTTTGACACACTCTTCATTGTTGACATCAGTAGAGACTGTATCATCATTGGCATCAGTGACACATGAGGGCATGAGTGGCACTCATGATCTAAGGGAGGAGCATCTTGTGGCAATTTCGCACGAGGAGCATTCAAAGTTGCATGTGTTTAAGGAGAGGTTTGACACATAGGGTTTTGACCATGCACCTGTTTTGCATTGTAGGAATCATGAGTCATTTCTTTCGGAGGAGGTAGTTGAGAAAATTCTTTGTGGACCAGCCAACAAGGAAGTATATGCACCTATTGATTGGGGGATTGAGTATAGGACGGATGTGGATATATCACTCTGGGATCCAGGCTCAATTGATATTAGTGGAGTGAGTGATACAATGGATTATATAGGATACATGGTGGTACATGATGATACAGGGGTGTGCAGTGGTATACAACAATGCACAATTGTGTATGGTGGTATACAGTGGGTTTTTAAAACAATGATGTGAAATGTCACAATGACTTCTCTCATTTATATACAATCCTTAGGGGTCACCATAGAAGCCCCCCCACAAATCAACATCAAATTAGGCTTTCCTTGTGGGTGTGAAGCCCCAACATAAGCCCACAAATCCCATCACCAAACCCATGAAGCCCCTACTCAAATCCAAGGGGGTTTACACAAAATTGAAAGTGTGAAGTGGTGTCCACGTCGATTCCCACATTCCCAACACCTAGGGTCATGTGAGAATACCTTCTCGAAGCTACAAAAATCATCAACTCATAAGTTTATTGAAGACCTTATGTGGAAAACCTAGATGGAGGAGAGGAAAAAGGGAATTGCAGATGGAGTCACTAGTACCCAATTGCACATCATCAAAGAGGCATTAGAACAGATGAAATCTGATTATTTGCAGTTGTTCATGGATAGGGACCTTGTACTTAAGTTTGTTGAAGACAAGGGATATTGAGGAGATTTGTTACCAAATTAGTTTGACACACTCTTCATTGTTGACATCAGTAGAGACTTTATCATCATTGGCATCAGTGACACATGAGGGCGTGAGTGGCACTCATGATTTAAGGGAGGAGCATCTTGTGGCAATTTCGCATGAGGAGCATTCAAAGTTGCATGTGTTTAAGGAGAGGTTTGACACATAGGGTTTTGACAATGCACTTGTTTTGCATTGTAGGAATCATGAGTCATTTCTTTCGGAGGAGGTAGTTGAGAAAATTCTTTGTGGACCAGCCAACAAGGAAGTATATGCACCTCTTGATTGGGGGATTGAATATAGGACGGATGTGGATATATCACTCTGGGATCCAGGCTCAGTTGATATTAGTGGAGTGAGTGATACAATGGCACATATAGGATACATGGTGGTACATGATGATACAGGGGTGTGCAGTGGTATACAACAATGCACAGTTGTGTACGATGGTATACAGTGGGTTTTTTAAATAATTCCCCTGGGAGACCTCCAGAAAGGGACTTCAAACATATCATTGAGTTTGGTTCACCCATGATTGATTAGTGGATGGACAAGCCTCATGGAGAGGTATATTCCTCAAAGATCGATCTTTGAATGGCATATCAGCATAGCAGGGTACCTACAGGATTACTCTCAAATGTTACCTAGAGTTTTTGGTCATACCATGGGGATTGACCAACACACCTGACACTTTCTAGTATTGGAGGTAGTGGCAGTGGCATCTAGTGCTATCTTTTGATGCCAGCAGTATATTAAGCAGGACAATGAGGGTTCACCTAAGTTAGTTGGGTGAGGCAGGAAGGATTATAGCCAGGTCATAGTTCTTTCATTTGGGCTATGTGGTCAGAGAACAAGAGGAAATCCAGATTGTATTGGATCAGTTCATAGAGAATCCAACTGACAGGGTGGATGGTATTATCCACTACGAAGGTCGCACACATGTAGTCCTTGAGTCCACACTTAGGAAGAAGATTATGAGGGCTATGTGTGGTTCACCTTTGGCAGGGAATTTTGGGTACTCATATGAGTATGAGGCACCGCATGACAGGGATACCTTCTATGGAGGTGTTTATTCTCCACGGATTACTTGAGTACATTAACGATGATCAGGATAG
>JASDQU011443412.1:0-15566 GCA_032191745.1 Picea mariana | reverse complement strand
GGCCTACATGTACAATTCACTTTGTCATCTTCAAAAATTCATTTCTCCTCAACCGTGAGGATCCACGTGACGTGCCACATACCACCGGAAAGGGCATGATGTATACTATCCATACATGGATGTTGTATCTTCATTTTCATTTTCCTTCATGTCCAAATAACTTCATCAATATTCTAGTCCAAAACCCATGACTACGGTTGACATCAATGACAACAACCAATCTTCCAACAGACCCTGGTCTGATCAAACTTGTACCAAGACCGAGTAGTTTGAGACATGTTAAGAATGTATGTGATGGAAAATCCATCTAAGTGGGAAGATTACCTACACTTGGTTGAGTTTTACTATAAGAATGGGTATTAATATTCATTGAATATGAGCCCATTTGAAGCCTTGTATGGTAGAAAATGCAGTACTCCAGTAAGCCGGAAAAACCCAACATATAGAGTGGTACTTCGGACAGAGTTTCTCAAGGAGATGGAAGACCAGATGGTTAAGGTTAAGAAAAATTTAAAGGAAGCTCAATATAGATAGAATATTTATGCTTCCAGGAATAGGACATAAAGAGAATTTAAAGTAGGAGAGCATGTTCTTTTGACAGTAAATCCCAAGAAGATCTATTTGAATTTGGGTAGCTGTACAAAGCTGTAAGCCAGATTCTTTGGTCCATTTGAGATATTAGACAGAATAGGGACAGTTGCATACATGCTTGCATTGCCTATTTACATGAATATGCATAATGTATTTCATGTCTCTTTGCTAAAGAAATATGTACATGATCCTAACCATGTTATTGATTGACATCTAATTCAAGTAGAGATAAGGGGAGACTTTCAGGTCCAACCTGTGCGAATACAGTGAACAAAAATCAAAATGTTCTAGAATCAAGTTATAGAGATGGTAAAAGTTCAGTGGACCTGCTACAGTCTTGAAGATTGTACCCGAGAGCATGAATATGCCATGGAGGAAGAGTACCCACAGAATTTTGAATAAATTTTGGAATTTTGATTCATGTTTTGTATATGCACTCAGGACAGTGCCAAAATAAGGGGGAGGGGATGTAACACCTCTGGTTTTGAGCCCCCATATTAAATAATGTATTGTTACATTGTTGAGAGTCCAAAGTTCCCAAACAATTATGAAAAGGCCAATGTTACTAAGAAATGTAATGTTTTCATCATTATTGATAATAAGTACATCGTTGGTTGCTAGAACGATAAGGACTAGAGTTATAGGGGGCTATGATTCCACAAGAGAGGGAGATTGAGGGGATGAGTGCTTATTTATTTTATATTACCCATTTTGTGTAATGGGGGGGAAATCAATTACATGATCTCTTGGGGGAAGGCCAAGAGGTTCTTAATCCCCACGAGTTACAAAAACTTGTCCCTGGTCTATGTAAGGGGTTCCTCGGTTGGCTAATTCTCTCATTCATTTTGGTCATTCAATCACTCTCAATATCATCCCCATTATAGAGTTTTTGTTGGTCACCTCACACATTCATTCACCTGTTTTTTTCACTGTTCATTCCCTCTCGTCGATTCTGCACTCCATTCATTCATTCACTCACTCATCTTTCCTCATTTTTGTGTCTTGGCTTGGGAAAGCAGGACGAACTTTTGAAGAACAACTGTAGTTGTTGGCTATAGATATTGTTGGTGTAATCCAACCATGATTGGAGGCCTGGATGTCTAAGATGCTTGCTCTGTGTTCCGCTTTGATCATAGTTGTGAGTACTAAGAGTCCAAGCATGGAGATTCTAGACCAGCTGCACTAGAGCCCTAGAAGGAGAGGGACTTCATGGCAGAGAAGGGTGGAGGTCCATTCTTTTGGGTGGTGTAGAATGGGTAGAAGAGAGTTGGGTACTTGGATTGTTGCGAGTTCTGGAGAATCCTGTGAGATCTTGAGTGTTGAATGGTTTGGATTCATAGCCTTGACTGGAGGGTGACATTGTTCTTGAGACTTGGAATAACAATGTCTACAGTTGGGCAGAACGTCCTTGGTCTACAAATAGTTGGTGTCTTATTTTATAAAATATAAGTTCTCTCTGTTATGGTTTCCTTTTATAGTGTATTTATTTCCGCTATGTATCAAATTATTATACCTGAGATTGTACCTATAATAAAAATGTTTTCTAGTTAATGCTTTGCATGGTATATTGTGCATGTATTTTATGTTGTGGCATGAATCTTGATCATTGCATGTACGTATTTCATGCTTATTTATTAATTAACTATTATAAGAGTTTCAAAATCATCCAAGAGGTGTTTTCTTGGTGTGGCATGCCCGTCCTGTGGGAGGCTGGGTATGTTACAATTTGGTAACAAAGAAGAATTGTAGTGGATTTTCCTGGCTAGGGTGGTTGGGGACGTTAAATCGCATTGTTGCAGACGGTCCTCCAAATTTGGGTGGGGCCATTTGTCTTCTATGATAGATTCCTGTACTAGATCTGTGTCTATTCTCTGGTAACTATAAATAATCTCTCGTGCTCTTAAATTAGCATTGGTTCACTCTGTTTTTTTCCTGCTTAGATGTAACAATGAATTACACTTAATGGCTTCTTGTAGTTTTTGTGATTTTGTGACAACTATACATGTCTCATCCTTCCTTAAATACCTTGTCCAATCCTCCACCATGGTTGATGAGTTTTTAAATAAATGTGTCTTTATTACTAATTTTGTCGTGTGATGTTTCCCTCGTACTGCCAATCTGTCATGATTTATAGTGGATTTTACCATTTAAGATTATACAACACCTTTATGACCTATAAATCACGCTTTCTAGTCATCATTTCTATTCTTTAATGATTTTAATGGTATTGTCATTTCCAAACTACACAATGGTTCTTGATGTTGCATATGTGTGCTTTGTAGTCTTTCTCTTCCATGTATTGTCTTATAAATTGGTGCAATATTATTTTGATTTGTGATAACCATTCCTTTTGCACAATTATTCTATGCCTTAGTACTCTGGCACTCTTTTTCTTTTTTCTATATCCACTTTTTATTTTATTTTCTTCCCTTTTATACTTTTTGTTTATTTTTCTGTGTTTTTCCTTCCTACTATAATACAACTAATACATGCTTTCTGGTGAAACCCATATTACTATGCAGAGTATCGATGGCATCTATAGAGTTTTAACCAAATTACATTCACCATTCCTCTGAGGAATTCTCCATTCAGGGTTTCAAACTATGCAACACGTCTATGTCATATGCTTAATCACATAGGGTCCCAACCAATGCATTCTAAACTTTCATGGATGTTGCATGAACTTAGTGTCATAAAGTAATTCCTGTTCTCCCACTTGAATTTTTTTCTGTTTAATGTGGCGATCATGCCAAAACTTCTCTCTTTCTTTCTGAACCTTTTGATGGAAACCTATAATGAACTGTTCTTCTTCAATATGTACAAACTATGATAATATCTCCTTTAATATGCCAGAGTATGATATCTCAATGAGTGATGCAATTCACATGATAGATAGACTAAAATCCATAGGAATTACTGCTTCTTTCCCATAGACCAACATGAAAGGTGTCTTACTTGTAATATTCTTATTTGTAGTCATGTAAGCCTATAATACTGTAGGAACTCTTATGTGCCAATTGTCTCTTCCTACATTGAACCTTTTTTTCAAAGCATTCTCCAAAATATTATTAAAATCTTCCACTATTCCATTGGCTTGAGGATGATATGGGGTACTCTTTTGATGATGGATTTCAAACTCCTCAATCAATGTTGCAATTGTGTTTTTCATAAAGTGTGTTCCCTGATAACTAAGTAATATGCATGGACATCTAAACCTTGTTACTACATTCTCGAATAAAAATCATGCAACTATCACCATAGTGAAATTTGTAACTGGTGATGCTTGTTCCCACCTTGTCAAATACTTTGTAGAAATTATTTTGTACCTTTCCCTCGATCTTCCTTCTTTTGGTTTGATTGGCCCCACAAAGTATATGGCCCATTTCTCAAATTATTGCAATGTAACATGTGGATTCAATGACATTTAATCCCTCTTGGATGGCTTTCCCAATCGTTGGCATACATCACATGACTGACAATACTCCTTTGCATATTTGTGCAGTGTAGTCCACTAAATGCCTGCGCAATGTCCTCTTGCAATCCCATCATGTTCTTATTCAAGCATCATCGGTCTTTCATGTTCCACCACACAACATCTCAATATTTTATATGCACCCATCTTATATAAATTCTCTGCATTCATGTGATAATATGCTACTTTCACTACCAATTGTGTCTTATGTGCAACTGTCATGTTTGATGGAGACATACCTGTACTTAGGAACTGTACGATGTCTGAGAATTAATCATCCACCATATTTAATGCAAATAGTTGTGCATCTAAGAATTTTTCATCTATATTTCCTACATCTTCACCTGACAATATGCACGATAGACGATCAGGTCCTGCATTCAACTTCCCTAGTTTCACTACAACCTCAAATTCATATTCCTGAAATAATAATATCCATATGCATATTCTCCCCCCCCAAAACTGGGTTGTTGACTAAGTATTTTGATATAGAATGGTCTGTATACATCTTAAAGTGAGATCCCAATAAAGAATGCCTAAATTTTCGTAGTGCATATACCATTTCTAATCCTTCTTGTTCTGTGGTCATATAGTTAAACTATGTTATATAAAAATTCCTTATTTCAAAATAAATTGGGTGATTTATGTCTCCCTCCCTTGCTTGGGATAGTACTATACCCAGTACTATGGACGATGCATCTACATGCACATGGAACTCCTTGTTCCAGTATGGAAAAATAAAAATTGGCGCAGTGACAATTTTTTTCTTTAAGGTGTCCAACCCCTTTTGACAGTCCTCATTCCATTAAAATGTTTCTTCCTTCTTTAGTAACTTTTCCATCGATGTTGTTATATGCATATATCCTTTGATAAATTTCCTGTAATAGCCTGTATGACCTAGAGTTTTCCTTAGATGTATGATTGATGTAGGAGGTTCTAAATCCATAATTATTGCAGTCTTGGTTGGATCTACTAAGACTCCTTGTTTTCACAGTACATGTCCCAACATAATTCCAAACGGTGCACAAAAAATAAACTTATTCAAGTTCAGAAAAATATGACACTGTTGACACCGATCCAACATTATCCTGAGTAATTCTATATGATCCTTCAATATATTGAACAAAGTCTAATCATCCAAGTATACTTCGAGGAAATTATGGATGCAATCCTTGAATGCTATAGCCACTAATCTAGAAAACACCATTGGGGAATGATTCAATTCGAATTGCATTATTTTATACTAATAACTTCCCCACTCAATCGCAAAAGTGATCTTGTGTCTGTCCTCCTGCGCAATTTTATTGGACAGTACCCCAAGAATCCATATTTGAAAGAATACTTTTATTGACCTCTTACGTTCTCTAGTGCCTCATCCATGAATGGTGTTGGGAATGGTTCATGTAAACAAGTGTCATCTAGCTTCCTTAGAGCCATGCAGATCCTAATTCCTCCTTTCTTCTTGTCTTGCACTAACATTGGACTGATCCACTTAGATTCTTCTACTAGTTCGATGATTCTTGCATCCAACATCTTGTCTATTTCATCCTTCACCTTCTCCTCCTACCTCGGTTTTAAACTATAAGGTATCTGTCGCACTGGCTTAGCTCTCTTTTTTAGTGGGATCTTCATATCACCTAAGTCCCCTACTATTCCCTTCATATATAAAAATTTTGTGGGGAATAGGTCTTGATATTCTCCCAGTAAGTCTGCAATCTTCTGAACTGTCTCATCAATCCAATAATATCTTATCTATGCAAACTTCAGATTCTTTGTCATCTCAAAGTTAAACTTTTGCATATTTATAGGTTGTGTATATGTGGTGGATTCAAGATCTATCCCTTCTACTACTCATTATCCTTCTATCTCGGGTACTTGTACAATCCTTAGATCCTCCTCATCATGTTCTTTCGTACCTACATTGTAGCATTCCAATAGCTCATGGATAGTTATCTTGGCTCTATAAGCACCGCATACTGGTACCACCTCCATCATCCATTATTTCGATAATATTTTCATTCGAATAGCCTATAGTGATACATCTATTGATGGAGATTCATGTTCAAATGTAAGTGTGATTTTGAACCTCTCGACTATCTCATCCCATCCCGTTGTCTCCCTGGGCATATCCAATTTCAAATACCAATTCTTCAGAATTGTGCCTAATGTGTGAATAAATATGTGCATCCATTATGTTATGATACTGAACTCCATAAAGACATGCAATTTTCAACATGACCTATTGTATCACTCTCTCTTATATACTTTTGGGAAATATTTTCTTCCTCAATGTCGAACCTTACTTGCATTAGTTTGTTGCACTATGGCCATTATTTTAGTCCCTACCTGTGTGCATCCCACCATATGGTTGGATTCATTTTTAGGACAACATCTAGTGCTAACATCCTTTGTTGTTTCGGTACTTGCAACTCAAATTCCTTTGCAAATATGCTTATATCAGTTAATCTATCATACCTTGTTGTATCACATAGCTTTGTTCCAATATAGCACAAGGATTAGGTTATACATGCACATCATCAGGTGGAGACTTCATGCATTCTATGATGCTAATGATCTAGGCCTTCTTTAGAATATAATTCGCACAAACTGATACTTCACCAACTTGGCGCACTATCTATTGTAGGATTGACATAATCATCCATCCACACCATTGTTAAGCCCTAAATAGTGGCACATTACCCCTTAATTGTGGAATATTACATTTTCACTTTTAGGTAGCCTCTCTATTAGGAAATTTTTCAATCCTTCCATTATTTGCCTTTTTAAACCATCCATCTTAGTATCCATTATTGCCTCCAACTGAAGCTAAGTTGGAGGAAATAATGAATACTAATATGGGTGGTTTAAAAAGGGATATCATGGAAGGATTGAAGGCTTATTATATGAAATTCTCTCCTTTTCAAGGCGTAGAGTACTTATTCTAAATTTTTTTTATGCTATTTTGATATTTGGTTCTTAACAACCATCATGTTGTATAATTTATCAATGTCATTTTCTCTAGCCGAATTGATGTATCTCTTTCCTTCTGATGGGTCGAAGGGTGCAATAAGTTTCAAATCTCTAACTTAAAATATCATATCCCTCCTTTTTAATTTGATGGTAACGTAGTTATCAAAATCCCAATTCAGTCCCATTAGTGATGGATATGGTTGTCTATCATCCAAAATCTCAATCACTTCAAAGTCTACCATGTTGCGCACACCCTCTATGTTTATGAGTACTACTATCAAATGACCAATCAATACAATTTTGTGTTGATTCATGAGCCTGAGATGAACATGAGACCATATTATCTTGGGTTTTCCCATCAAATCCCATGTATGTTTAGGTAGATCATTCATGTCTGACTGCAAAGTCCAAGATAACGTTATCCACTTCATATTCCCCAATTTATGCACTGAATCTGAATTCTCCATTGGTCCTCTTGTTGTTCAGTACCTGGTTCACCATCCTTTGTGCGATGGGAGTTTCCCTTCCTCATGTGCAATGAGAAATCATGTTATATAATGTACTCAGTGCAATTTCATCCTTCATTATCTCTACACAAATTTTCAAGAATTTTGTTAACGTACTTACATTTCCAGTTGGTTTGTCTGGAACAATGCATTCTTCTACCTGAGGTGCAATTGACATTGAAAATCCCCAATCCAATCCAAGTAATTGTTTTCTTTATCTCTGATATGTCTCTTTTTCTTGTTGAGGATCAAAGGATGGAATAGAAACTGCTAACCTCCTTACCCTTTGTTCCATTTGATTTCCTTCATTCATCATATCATCCCCTGTTCTAGCTCCTCAATGCATAACAACTACTATTCTCGGTCCTTCATTGCACCTTTTGGCTTATCTTTTCTGTACATTCTTATTTGGATTCGAGTTTTGGTTTCCTATGGCCTACCATTTCGCAACTAATTGGGGACAATATTATATCATATGGTCTAGTTCTCTGCAATATGTGCACATCATACACAGATTCAGACGGTTGTGTGTCAAGTGTATCGGTTGATTACAATTACAACATAGAATCAGTCCTCTTCCTCCTGTAACAAAATTTCTTCCACCTTGGCCTCTACCAAAGTTTCCTTTGTTCCTTGGATTGAATCCTATTTGAATATTATATTGTGGACCACCCCCTTTTGTTGCAACATTCTACTCCTAAATCATGTACATATCTAATGTGCACTCCCTCATTGAGTAGAACATGGGAAAATCATTCTCGTCATGTATGAACGACCTGCAAAATTTCCATAACAAGTTCCTTGGGGTACTCTGATACTTCTATAGTAATGAACACTCAGTTGGGTGATGGACCCATTTCTTACATATATCACAATATCATCCTCCTAGTAATGGATTAGACACTCCCATCTCCAAATACTACGTAGATGCTGGGAATTCATCGCTATGATGGCCTTCCATCCTACATTCGGTACACCAAAATTTCTCACATTTCTCCTTTCCCTTTGTCATTTTTTCGAGTTGAATCGTAAATGTAAATGACTGGGTATGAAATTGTGCCATCCCTCCACGATCTCTTACAAGAGATGATTCCAATTTCATTACAATTTCCGGTGCCTCAAGATGTGATAAAATTTTCTGTTGAAATAACAACCTGAAAATGTGGTAGAATACTTGGAGTGAACCATTCTTGATGTTGTTGATCATGGATATGGAAATCGAGTCTACCCATCAGATCCTTGAACCTTTGATCGAAGTCCCATACTGACTCAGTTTGTACCTATTTAATATCCTTCAGTTATGTGATGTAATGTGACTCTGACATTGGCTTCTTGAACTCCTTCAACAATGCTTTGTTTATTTCTACCAAAGTTCTAGCCTACCCTATAGGTGTGGTACTCTACAACTTCATGTACCATATTAATGCACAACCTCTAAATATTGTTTCCAATTGTGAAATATTCACAGCCACGTCTTGGACACTATTTGCAGCACAAATGATCTCATAGAGAAACAAATATTGTTACAATTCCTATAACCCAACTCCTTGGAACTCAGGCAGTCTAAGGGTGTTGTCTACCCCTACAATATTTCTTTGTGTATTCCCTCCACTTGGTGATGTTGGTTGACTTTGATTTTGGCTCTAACTCTCTACACTACTTCCACTACTCTGATTTCTACTACTATGTCCTTCCTGTCTAACTACAATTGATTTTGACAAGTCTTCAAATGTTATTTTTGATTGTGGTGATGCACATGGGGTTGTGGATTCAACACATGACCCTGTATGAGTAGGACTTATTGGTTCTTCTATTAATGTACTAAACTGAATCACCTCTTCTTCTCCTCTGATATATGGTATATCTATGATTCATACTATTATGCAAGGTTCTCTCCCCTCTGAATCATTATGCAACTCTCCCTTCTCAACCCCAGTATTTTACCTCTTGTACCTCCTTCCTCTACACAACTCTCCAAACTTGTATTCTTCCCTTACTATACCCTCTTCTTTCATCCTCAATCACTCTCTTCCTTTTTCATTGCTTACTTCATTCCCTCAAACTATATTATTTTCATATGTTGGTTCCCTTATGTGCATGAAGCCCCTTAGAATTCAGATTCCATTATCATCATGCAATTTCCACACAATAGAATATTTATCCACATACCTAATTATTTCAGGAAACTCCCAAATGGACCTTCGAAAAAGTCTCTTTCTATGACATTGTATGATTTGTAACGACCCTTGATTATTAAGTATAATTGATTTAATAATATAATCCTAAAAGATTAGCTAAACTATATTTATGTCTTAAAATAACATTTCTAATTGATTATTATTAATGAGTTAGTCATGATGGTTAATGATTCATTTAAATATTAATTAATTCATTACTTAATTAAGTATTAAATAAAAGGTGGAGAATAAAATATAACATTAAATTAAGTTGCGTATACAAGAAGGGATCACATAAGAATCCCGAGAAGATATAAGATATTTAATGAATGGATAAGATGTTTAATGAATGGATAAGATAATTAATAAAGAGATAAGGTATGAGGTAGGGGAGTAAATGAAGGGAAGGCAGTGAAGGAGGAATAAGGGGGGGAAAGGAGTTGGGAGGAGGAATCATTCTACGGGGAAGTTGGCCATGAGTTTGTAGAGCTCTGAGTATTGCAGAGAGCCGAGAGGGGCTGTGAGATTGGTGTGCTCAGATTGAGGCACGGGATTTGCTGGTTGTGACATATTGATCAGGCAGGCATCGAGTTGCTATAGGTTTTGGGCTCGGAGGGCCAGGATATCCGTAGATATCCTGGAGCTAGGTCGTTTTCCTAGTTGGCAGGGTGGACAATAGTTTTGGGCAATTATTTTTCTGTGTTTGCAATAGGACTGGACTGTGTAGCAGGTAGCAGGAGAGCAGCAACAAGGCAGCTGGCAACAAAAATTAGCATCAGAGTTAAGATATTCAATTCAAATTTATGCATTGTTTTAATTAGATTTATTACTCATTGATAAATTTTACTTGCGTAAGTGTTGAGAAAATTTGAAATAATTCTTCTTTTATAAACCTGGTAGAAATTGTTGTACATTTGGTAGGATTTGGTAGAATTTTTAGATGTTAATTTAAAACCAGTCATTACATTTGGTATCAGAGCCCTGGTTCAAATCTGGAACCGGGGGCCTAAATAAGGGGCAGTTTTATTTGTACATTTAGTTTTTATTTGTACATTCTCTTGAGGAAAAACTCCAGCCACGCTTAACTCCTGCAAACAAAACATGAGAAATGGCATTAGACCGTAAATAGAATATTAAGAAAACGATAAAAGTGGTAAATAAATAGAATAAAATAAAATGTAATAAGGAAAAGTAAGAAAATAAGTAATAAAGAATTAAATAATAATAGTAAGTATAAAAAAAGTGAAAACTAACAAGGATAAAATCGAAGTAAAAGAAAAAATACATAAATATTGGAAATAAATATAATGAAGAGGTAAATAAGTGAAGAGAAAAGTAATGAAATAGGTGAGATAAGTAGAAATATGTGTAAAAAGATATAATATGTGTCTGTCATTCCCGATTCCGCAGGATATTGATGACCAGGAGAGTCGCTGCTATCTCTACCTGAACACTCATTGTAGCTATTGATAATATTGTCGAAACCAATCTCAGGGGAAATTTGTCCATCAGTGTCAATTTCTATAAGATGCAATTTGTCTGAAATGCAGTAATTCTAGTAATTCTAGCAATAACACAGTAATAAGATATAATAAAAAGTTATACTTCGGAGGGTTTCAAACGCACCTGTTCACGCACCTGTCTGAATGCTGAGGGCCACTCTCCAAGCCTTCATAACTAAGAGTCAACACCTGTTCACGCACCTACAACAAACACACAAGCGCCCGCTAGCACCACTCCATAAACCAACAGCAAACACAAGCCAACACAGTGCCAACACCAAACCTCGTTACAATAATAGTCGATTTTGTTTTCTGGGTTAAAAATATTTCTAAGCTTCTTGAAAAGTAATATTCCTATATCTGCATCATTGAAATTTATAGGTTATGTATTTTGTTAAGCAGACAGGCATTCTCAATATGTTTTGAAGCTGGGGCAATTAATTAGAGGATCAACCTTAATTTTTAAAACTTAAATATATAATAGGGAAGACAAAAAAAATAGGATAGAATTAGAGAACAGTCTGACTAAAGTCCTGCTTTTCCCATCCAAGTGATAACTTGTATGCCTAGTAACAACATGAACTCGGATTATTTATTTCTTTACCCAAACGAGCAATCACCTTTGATGGTGTCCAAACCACACCCTTCTTGCGGATTTGAATATTTTTTTTTCCTAAGAGACTACCTCCAGTTGAAAACAAATTTCCTTAACAACTCATCTACAATGGACTGCTTAGTGCAAATAAATTACTTTCTTTATTTTTTTTTGCCTTGTAGCATGAGAACCTTCCCCCGCACCTAGTGAACCCGTCTTTGGGGTTCACACATCCCAGTGCTANTCCACCTAGTGAACCCGTCTTTGGGGTTCACACATCCCAGTGCTATTGTGAGCACTGTAGGGAGAGTCCCCAGGAGGTCCCTCCCAGAATTTAGTACAACACAGGGGCATCTGGGGTATCCCTCAGCCTGCTGGGCTCCAATAGGCACCAAAATAGGCCTGTAATAGGGCAGAAGTTGAGTCAAACATAGTCGTGGAGAGGGAAACAAAGACTCTACAGACATACAAAATTACAGAATTTCAAATTTCTCAATAGACATAAGCAGGCACGTGTCTTCAGAGGAAATTTCCCTGCATGGGAAAAACACTGTGAGGACCATAGAGTGCAATAGGAAAGAGTTTGTGATGGCTAATAATGGTTGCCAGAGACTATGTATGAACAAAGGCTGCAGACTCACAAACATAGGGCATAAACATATCTGAAACAGGCATGTAGGGAAAGTCTCCATCCAATGGCCAACATTCACATCAAAAAACCTAGAACATAACTTTATTTTACCTATTAAAATAAAGCCTAAGCAAAAAGCCCAACCATAAAACAAGAACTGAAGTGAAGGGAAGTAGAAAGCTAAGAAAGTGCAGAAAATGTAAACCCTGACAAAAAAGCCATCAGTGCAGAAAATGTAAAGTAAAGTAAAAAAAAAAAAAACGTTATCGAGTTTACTTCTCATTAAACCATGGTGGATAGCCTAAATCGAATAAGCCATCCAATTCTGTGACCACGCAAAGTCATTTCAAGATACTTCAGTCAACATATAAGTTACTTAACATATCAGTGCAGAAAATGAAGATAGATATTCACACCGAAAAACCTCCTAGGATTTTAAAGACAAAAGAACCCAATACACAGGTGCCTTACACAGCTCAAGCGCGCCCTTGCAGAAAATAAAGAACTCGAGTTAAGGCTGTCACATAGCACTCATAGAACAGAACGTACAGTTCAGCAAACAAGCAGGAAAGGGAATAGATGGGAATGGGTGCTGTGATGGATACCCCGCTAAGACAAATNAGAAACAAGAAATAGTTTCAGATTAAGAAACAAAAAAAAAAAAAACTTGCCATACAAACCATAGCGAGCTTCCATTGACTGGGAAGGCTCGAGTTTGCAGGTCGTATGAAGGAGAGGAGCTTTCATGTGCTTGCGCACTGTACTAACCATGGCGGCCATGCTCCCTCACGCCTCCCTGCACAGGTAACCATAGTGAATGAAGGAGAAAATGGAGAGTTTAGGGTTTAAGGTAGTGGGCCGATATTTTATTCCCATGAATAGAAGTGAGAGAGACACGTGGGCTACATGCGAGCCCACACTGCCGACTTAGCCCGCGCGGCCAAATCAAATTTTCATTAATGTTATATTCAGCCAATGTTGTCTGTGACAGAGGGTTATTACTCAGGCTCCACATCTTTAGTCAACATAAACTGTTCCTAAAAATATAGAAACTTGAAAGAAATTTTCCTACTAGGATTAGATCTCATAAAATTCCATTCTAAGTTCAAACTATTCTGAATATATTTTCGTTGTTAACGTATTTCTAGACTATTCTCCCTGTTTCTTTCTATACATGTTTTCTCTTCTATATTTTATTTTTTTGACCAATTACTATGCATATTTTCTTGTAAATTTGATATGTATGTTACAATCTATATGGTGTGGGCAGTTTTTTTTAAGTAACTCCCTCCTAATTCAAATTCATGGGAAATTTATATCAACACTCTTTAGAAAGAGAAGAAATTATTTTTTTTACCTAAATTTGGTACATGAGTTTTACCTTTTAGTATATGCAATGGATTTCACACCTATTCCAAGTTATCTAATTGGAAGGTCTTTTTAGTTGTTAGAGCCTAAACTGTGATGCACAAGCAACAGAGTTGCAAATGTTGTACTTAAAATAATTAATGAATGTTTTGATGAGCAAGAAAAGAGATTGATTAAAAATAAAAAGGTGTCTCTCTTATGGATACATTAAAAGTATCAACCCCCTCCCAAGTAGAGTGTATATGATGTCATTTCTCCACGTCATCTGAATTCTGGGCCCATAATGTGGTAGTTAGGCTGAACAGGGAACATATCTGTCATGAATGTGTATACCTTGCGTTTGCGTGTTACAAATATCCTCATCTTTCACCTTCAGTTCATCATTCGTGCATCATGTAGGAGCTACTATTGTGCAATATTTGAGGGTTTGGGCATGGTTAAAAAGGGAAAACTGTAGGAAAATATAGTTGTTATCTCCAGAAGGTAAATACATTTTTTTCATTTTTCTTATCATATTAAAAAGTTCAGGTTTAGAGTGTTGTACTTTTACTGGAGCAACCTACTTTTTAGGATAGAAAAAAAAAAAGAGAGTGAGTGATCTACATTGGGATGGCAAGATAGTCCTTTTGAAGGGTAGTGAGTCAGTGACTTGTACTGGAGATAAAACAAAATTAGTCACATACCTTCTTTAGGAGGGGAGTTCCACATTTTAAGAAAAATTAGGAATTCTATGGACAAACTACACAATTCTATGACCCTATATCTATGGTTAATATTGGAAACTTTTAGGCCTTCCTTTCAAATATGGTAAATTTCAATGGCCAAGTCAATTCTAGGTGGAATTTTAGAAACCAATCTCAGAGAAAAAGTTGAGTTGGTATGGTGCTGAGACCATAAATCTTTCCATAACATAATTAACTCTCAGTGATTGTTATTATGAACCATTATATTTGGGGTTTACTTTGTTTGCAAATTTTTGGTTTATTATATGATTGATTTTTATGTTTTTCATTTTTTTCCCTTCTTAGAATACAATTTGTTCCACCTTCAAGTCCGTAAGTGAGGATGAGTTTGCTACTATTTTTATAGCCCAAACAACAGTTGGCTCACAAGGAGCCCCGATCAACAGTTGGCTCATGAATATCAAACATGTCATACGTGGGATTTGGACATTGGTGGAGAGAATGACATTCCTCCTCTCGACTGGCTGAGCTAGACACAATTGACTATGCCCTTGCTTATTTTGAATATGATGATAATTATGTGGCATTTATTTTAGTACCATGATCTTCAAGCATTTGTTTATTCAATATATTTTTTTAATACTTTTCCAAGGAAAACTTCATGGGGAAACCCAAGGAATGCTTTCTCGCATTTGTGGATGTTATTGCTAGCAAACCTATTAGTGTAGATGTGTGCATGATTTGCAGTATGTGTCATTATGTTGGTGAATCAATGTGTTCCCAACATAGAAGCATAGTGTGTCACGTCACATGAATGAAGAGAGCCCTAAATATTGAATTGTAACACCACCTTTTGACTTAGACAACCAGGATTACCTGAGGCCTATACACTTTATTTTCTCACCACGATGAAACTATTAAGTAATACAATGAAACTTTAAAATTTATGAACCCTAACGAATGTTTAAGTGTTATTGATGATGATGCATGTAATGCGATCTATTATGTGAATGTAAATTTTACGAATGTTTAAGTATTATTGATGATGATGCATGTAATGCGATCTATTAT
>JASDQU011443411.1:0-16242 GCA_032191745.1 Picea mariana | reverse complement strand
ATGTAAAGATTGATGTGCCAGTAGTTCCTCTTTTGTATCCTTGTTGTTGTAGAATATTATCAACTCTTGAAAACCATGCTCTAGGAGCTTGTTTAAGACCATACAATGCTTTATGTAATTTGCAAACATAGTATTTATTTTCTAATAACATAAATCCTTTGGGTTGTTCTATATAAACTTATTCTTCTAAATTTTCATTTAAGAAAGCAGATTTGACATCCATTTGATATATTTTAAAATTATTAAAACATACAAATGCCAAAAACATTTTGATAGCTTCTAATCTGGCTACTGGGGAAAATGTTTCCTCAAATTCAATTTCTTCCACTTGAGCATGTCCTTTACATACTAACCTTGCTTTATTCCTTATAATTGGCCCATCTTCATTAACTTTATTTTTAAAAATCCACTTGGTCCCTACCACATTTTTGTCTTTTGGTCTTGGGACAAGCTCCCAGGTCTATTTTTTATCGATTTGATCAAGCTCTTCAGTCATGGATTTAATCCAATCATCATCTTTGCTGGCCTCTGCAAATGTTTTTGGTTCTATTAGGGAAAGAATTACTTGTTCTGATTCATATGTTAGCCTTCTTCTTGTTTCAACTCCTACACTTTTATTGCCTATGATTTTACTTTAAGGATGATCTCTTTGTACTCTTCTTGATAGTGTTTTTGACCCTTGTCTCGGTGATGCTTCCTTTTCATTTTCTTCTTCACTTTGTGATTCTTATTATTATATTTCTTCAGTTTCTTCTTCTTCATTATCATCTCTTCTTATTTAATCTATTTGTCAATTATCTTGAGGTTTGATTCTTCTTGATTTTAGATCATCCACTTTTACATTTGCACTTTCCACAATTTTTTGCAATCTCAGATTGTAGAATCGGTAGGCCTTTTTATTGGATGAGTAACTAAGAATTATACCATCATCTGATCTGGAATCAAATTTTCCTAGGTTATCATCATCTCTTTCTATATAGCATTTGCTCCCAAACACTTTGAAGTGTTTGACTGATTTTGGTTTGCCAAACCACAACTCATATGGTGTCTTGTCATGGTTGGACCCTAAGTTGTGCTCTATTTAGTATGTATATTTTTGTTATAGCAATATTTTCCTCACCCTATGAAAACTTGCACAGAGGGCCTTTTTCCATTTCCCTATGCATATTTGAAGTCCCTTTTTTGCAAATCCCAGAGCTAAAAACATTATTTTTCCACATATATGTGCCCTATCTATTATACAACATGCATATACGCAGGTTGCACCAATACAACCCACGTACATCGGTTTTTGTTCCCAAAATTAAAAAATGGTGTCGGATTTCCATGTCATGTCATGATATCCATGATCCTTGACCTTCCATATACTGGAAACGTTTAGACTCGTCCCTTCAGTTCCACCTGAAAGCTATAAATGGGAAAAATCTGAGCTATGGAAAAGAGGAGTAGAATTCAAATTTGAGAGCAAAGTTACTCTAGAGAAATTATTCACTTCATATTGACTCTACATCCCTTTGTCCTTTTAAGTCTGAACACATTGTTCATCCCCCAAGATATTCCCTACTTGATTGAGAACCTCATTGTCTCTCTTATATGAGCTTGCCTTTGGTGGAGGATTGAAGTGGTGGAGACCCAGCTGGAAGGGACTTAGTTTCTCGGTTTCGAACCATGTCGACATGGAAGTTTGTAATTCATTCACTTCTGCTGATTACATTTTAATAGAAATACTCTTTTCTCGTCCAATTAATATCTTTCAAATATTTGAATTGTTATTCCATGGGCATATTTGTTATGAATGTTGATGGATTATTCTATTGAATGTGCTAACATTATATATTATCACCATATGCTTGCGTTTCTTGGTTGTCGAGGATAAGTTGCAGGTGTGTTTCTTTGAGTCAAGTGCTCAACGGTGGACTTCATCGAACATCTAGACGAGGTAGGAATTTTATCTTGTCCTGCTAGCATATTTGTTTATATAGCATACCTGAGATTAGAGTTGATTTCTACAGTCATTTTTGTCTATTGTGGTTTACCCCTAGCGATAAAGAGATTTTCCTCGTAACATAATTGGCGACCATACTAGGGAGAGAATATTCTTTTCGGGGTTTGGATTGTTTTTCTCCTTTGATTTCTCTCGTTTATATTGAGTTTCTTGTCAGATGACTTCTTGACATCCTCTGTTCATTATGAGTCTAAGTTTCTTAGCCTTCTCCTTAGCCTGGTTGTGTTTTAACACATATACGAGGGTTTTTACCTGACAGTCATGTACATACACATGTTGTCCTTCTGCAAGAGGCATATATATGTGATTTTCTCCTAAACAATCATGTACATCACCCTATTTTGCTTGGTTGTTGGGTTTGATAGTTATTGGGTTGGTTTTGATGATTGTTGAGTCTTCTTGGGTCTCTGTTATGGATGTTAAGAGTCTTTGGAATGATAGGAAATCTTTCTTTGGTTGAATTTTTGGGTGGTGCCTTTCTCATCATCCTTTCATTTGATTGTCCTTGCATCTTGGGTTGGGTGCTTGTTTCTTGATATCCAATTTGGTTGTCTATGTTTACATACAGTAGAGTTTTTTTATCAAGTTGTTGTTCAGTTCTTGCATTTTCACTCTTTTATATTGAAAATACAAAAATATTATGCATTTTACATTGTTGGCATTTGATATTTTGAGTCCTTATCATTTATCTTAGTACATGTAAAGAAATATTGCATCTTATTTGGAATTGCATAACTAAATTGAGAATTTCATTTTGAAAAGCATATCATTTATTGGGAATTAAAGTTAGGACTTTGCTTTGTATTAATATTCATTTATTTTACTTGATGAGTCATAACATCATTAGTTTCATGACTGCACCTTTTTGAGTAAGCAAGGCCACTAAAAGTAACGCTAATAATTTAAAATTGATTAGTAACATTTTTTATTTTCTAGGGTGCACAAACTAGCTTAGGATTTAGAGCCTTGGAATAGGAATTTGTGAGTAAACTTCTTCAAGGCTATTAAATCAACATATGTGTCTGAATAAGGGAGTGGAGAAATCCATTGTATAATTGGTGACGTGAGGAGGCTCCACTTACATCGGAGTTAAACACGAGGTCACGTGAGGTTGGTTGAAGGGATATCCCCCCGATACCTTCCTAGTGTCAAATATATTTATGGGGATCTATCTGTATGTGGGGATCTTGATAGTACCTTTACCTCTGTGAGAGGCGGTGCTTTCAAGGTTTCGAGCTTTGTTACCTTGCCCATACGGTGGACTTGACTTACAACTATTCTTCTGCACATTGGTTATAGCGTGGTTGCTTAGTTGCTTGACATAGGTACCATATAGGTTACTTGCAGGGGTTATTCTACAGGTACCTTGGGTCAGATAAGGGTCAGATAGCACACAACCTTTATGAAGGATTACCTCTCCAGGGGGATATGACCAACTAGTTGTTAAGCCCATGAAGGCCCTTATAATTTATTCTAATACCTCTGATCTTTAGCAGGGAGCCTCGGGACCCTCTTGGGCAAGTAATACTTACTTTAGGGAGGGAGGCCCCTTTCAGCCACTTTATCCTGTTTGTGTGCATATTGGCCTTTTGATTTTATTTAGGTGTGATCTTTGATTACTAGTTGGCCTTAGGATTTGTTTTATATCTTGAGTCTTGAGTCATCGTGGAGCCAGACCAGCTTCCCTGCAGGTCCCGCCGCGTGTTACAGTTACCACCGCATCTTGAGTCTTTTCCTTCTAAAAGTCGTAAAGTTATCAAACGTGGTGCACACACCTCCACTTATCAGACTTGTTATCATACAAGGATGAGTATTGAATCGAGTCAGAAAAATATCGGGAGTCCTTCGACTCCAATACCTACTATAGTTAACGGTACCCCTTCGACACATTCAACCACGATGGTTGTAGTGTCAGAGGTGCCTATCATCACCTATGTCTGTCCTATAGTGAATAATCAACCTATAGCCATGAACCCTTTTGGTTCTCTTTGTCACTCATCAGGCTATAATTTTCAGTCCATCCCTATGACCTCTAGTCCTTTTTCTTATGGTATGTTGAATTTCACATCGTAATTTTCAACCTCCATCCCAGCAGCTGGTACGAATACTAGTATTGGACTTGGGGGAACAGCTCCTCCACATACTCCTTTCTCATTTGGTGGTACCCATGTCCCACACACGACTCCTACAGTTGGATGCTTTCCTCCTTTTAACCCCAGGTTAATCATGTTCCTAATGCTTCTGGATGGATTAACCAACATGGTGGACACGCTTCTGGTTATGGTCTGTCCTTTACACCCACCTCCTCAGTATCGATTCTGACCAACAAATTTGGCATGAAGAATCTACCTATATCCTCCAGATTCACACCTGGGGGAGGTTAGTTTCATACCTTGGGCAACCCCCAACCTGGAGCCACTCTAATTGGGGGACGTTTTTACAATCCTCACCAAAACATTCCTACTGGAATGGTGCCCAACCAATCCCTCATGAACCAGTCTAGAGGAGGGTCTTACAATCCTAGACGGGGCCATGGTGCTTACCAAAACCATGGATGGGATTCCCCAACAACAATCTTTCCAGGGAGCTTGGAGCCATATGTCGCAACCCAGTCTCCCTTTTCTGGCCACGCTCAATCTTCTAGACTTGTCTAAGTTAATGAACAAACCCATGTGTCATGATCTGACATGGGCCCCCTTCCCCACTAAGATTCCTTCAGACATTCTAAAATTTGAGGGTAAAACTGGTGAGGATCTTGGTGATCACGTTACCACTTTTCACCTTTAGTGCTCTTCGAATTCCCTTAACGATGATTCTATTTAGTCAATATTGTTTCAACACACCCTCACGGGGGTTGTCGTGAAATGGTATATCAAGATACCTAGGGAGGCGTACAGATATTTTAATCAAATGGTTTTAGTCTTGCTCAACCACTTCCAATTCTCGGTTCGTTACGATGCTGGCATAGAACGTCTGTCAACCTTTCATCAAGACAATGCCACTCATATATCAGATCACATCCAGGAGTGGCGTAGACGGAATAGGTTGATCAAGGCCTACATACCCTTGGAATTCCTGCTAGAGTGGTTCCTTAAGTCTCTCGTGCCTTATATTTTGAAGGATGTTTCTACATCTGAGGTTACATCTAAGGAAGAAGTTATTTTTAAAGCCCAACAACTAGATCTTATATATGCTCAATTTGGGATGTTATACGAGATTCTTCCAGACACACCGAGGTAAAACTATGACCCTAGACAAAATCCTGAGCCTCATGCTAATGACATTGTAGGCTCTGCCATTGTGAAATTCGTAGACTCGATGACAGGCCATTTGAAAGAGTTTTCTCTAAATTAGTCTGTAGGAGGGCCAGCTTCGTCTGTTTCCTCCAATCCCACTCAGTCAATATATGTACATTTTGTGCAATCATCGACCAGCCTAAATGGTAACCAGCAACCAGGAGGGAATAAAAAGAAAGGACGTAATAATAATCGTAAGGGTGGGAAGAATAGTAATAAACCCAAGGACAATGGTAATAATGAGAATTTGAATAATAATTTTGGTGAGGGAAAGAAAGAAAGATGGAAGGTAAAGTTTCCTTGTAAGCTTTGTAGAGATGATCACCTTACCCATTTATGCCCCAAACTTTCGGAAGCTGCAAGGATTTTATCTCTACCACTCGTTGTGTTGACTAATACTTTTCCACATAACCAGCACATGGCCTCGTGCTCCTCGAATTCCCAAAATATGGTGAGTGGGATTCAAAACCCACTGACATAATATGGTGACCATTTATGCATCAATATGGTTAAATCTGAGGTTAATGTAGCTACTCGGTCTCACAATTACAGTTCTCCACAAACTGTACATGGTCTAGATTCTCCCCCTCCCCTGGAGACGCCCTTACAAATTGAAAAACTAGATCCCCCACCTTGTATTCTGAAATGAGTACTCAAGCGCTCTACCCACAATCCTAATGCTAGAGCCACCCAAAATTACTCTATTGTTGAGGACATGGGTCAAACCCCTTATGCGATGTCGGCTCTGGAGGTACTAGAGATGTGTCTTTCATTAAGGAATGCCTTGCTATATACGTTAGGAGCTCTAGATCCTTGTGGCCTAAAAGTTATCAAGTTTAACATCACATATGTGAAGCCTCGCTTGCCTTACCATGTGGCATTTTAAATCCATGTGGGTTACTCAAAGTATACCATCAAGAATATTCTCGTTGATGAAGGCATTGAAACATGTGTGATGTCCCTGGTCTGTTGGAAATCCCTCGTCTCTCCAACCCTTTCTTAGTCTCTGACCATGTTGATTTCTTTTGAAGGTTGTTCCTTCCGCCCTCACGGTATTATTCCTACATTTTCAGTCCAGGTAGGTGGGGAGACGATAGAGGTGGATGTCGAGGTGGTTGATGCGCCCCTCAACTATAACTTCTTACTAGGAAATAATTGGACTTATGATATAACTGCAATTGTATCGTCCATCTTTCGTACTCTTTTTTTTCATCACGACGGGAAGATCGTGAAAATCGACCAATTTTCCCTTGCATACACTAGCCCCAATGCATCTGTTGGACCATCGATCCTTGTGATCAACAATTCTCAGTCGGAAACTGAGAATATCGGTGTCGAAATGTATTCATCCCTTATGGGTACCTTCAACTTCATGGCACCGATTCACCATATATACACCATGTCCAATAGGAATGTTTCATCAGAGAGGTTCATTCATTTCCACACTTCCTATTTTAACGATCCTTGGACCCTACCTTCCTTAACGACGTCTTGTGAAGGTCAGTTACATTATGGAATGCCCATGCCACTATCAATAGTAGATATTGCATCTCAAGCTGTTATTAACTCTTTCATCGATCTGGATCCTGTTACCTTGCAGATGGACGAGGAGAATCCGATTTTGGAGCCTGTGTGGGCCACTTCATCATCTTGTTCACATGACTTCCTCGATGAGACGCTTACTGCAGATGAAGCTATCATTAAGCTCATGAATGGTTCTAACAGACCTTGGGATGATATGCATCATCTCTCTTATTTCCTCCCAGATCTTGCTATAATCGAACAAGATGATTTTAGATCTACTTTGAGCAAGATAGTCGGTCATGTCGTAGTTCCACTTTATACACGTGGAATTTATGTTGAAGGTAACATGGAGAGCATTGATCCTACCATCATGATTGATATCTCTTGTACTCTTGGCAAGGTTGAAAATGTATACATCGGTGCGGATTTTTCACTAGAAGAAATTATGATCTACACTGAACTCTTCAAGGAATTCTGAGATGTATTCACTTGGTCATATGAAGAGATGCCAGAAATAAACCCTCGAATTATCGAACATGAGATTCAAACTTACCTAGATTCTAAGCATGTTCGACAACGTCTTAGACCTGACAATCCTAGGAAGGCCCCTGTTATTAAGGCAGAGGTAGAAAAACTTCTTAATTCTTGCTTTATCTACCCAGTTCCATTGACTAAATGGGTATCCAATATTGTTCTTGTGAATAAAAATCAAGGAACCAACAATGTATGCATGGATTTTCATGACCTGAATAAAGCTCATCCTAAAGACAACTTTCTAACACCCTTCATCGATCATATTCTCGACGAGTGTGCGAGAAGTGAATTTTTTTCTTTCATGGATGGATTTTCAGGGTATAACCAAATTCATATTAAACCTGAGGACCAACATAAGATGACATTTATTTTCCCTTGGGGTAATTTTTCATACAGGAAGATGCCTTTCAGCCTTAAAAACATTGGAGCAACCTTCCAATGAGCTATGACCTTCGCATTTCATGATCTCAAGCATATATTTGAATCCTATATCGACGATCTTACAGCTCACTCTTGTAAGAGAGTGGATCACCCTAAGCACCTTCGTCTAGTATTTGAAAGATGTCGCCATTATCACATATGGTTGAACCCTCATAAATGCATCTTTTGTGTTAGGTCAGGTTGACTTCTAGGATTTTTAGTCTCTGAGACTGGGATCATGGTAGATTCATTAAAGTTTGAGGCAATACTACGATTTCCTCCCCTACGCACTATTCTCCAACTTCAAGGTTTACAGGGGAAAGATAAATTTTTACGATGGTTTATAATGAACTATGCCAATATTACTAAGGGTTTCATGTGTCTCTTGAATAAGGACACTCCTTTTATCTGGGATGAGCAAGCCCAGGAATCCTTTGATGCTTTGAATAAATCCTTGGTATCGATGCCCCTACTGAAGTCTCTAGACTACGTTAGAGATGAATTTCTTTATGTCACTGCGTCCGAAGAGATGATTGGTATGGTGTTGGTTCTGGAGGATGATGAGCTCCATGAGCACGTCATTTACTATCTTAGTCAAAAATTAGTCGGCCCTGAACTCAAATATCCTCATGTTGAAAAGCTAGCTTTGGTTGTCGTTCACGTAGTCCAACGATTACGACATTATATATTTATTTGCAAAACTAATGTGGTTTTCGTTGTCAATCCATTTCAATATGTCCTTACTAGGCGTATCATAGGGGGAAAGTACAATAAATGGATTTTCATTCTACAAGAGTTCAATCTTGATTTCACTTCTACAAAGTCCAAAAAATCACTAGTATTTGCAGAGTTAATATCCAACTTCCCTTGGATAATGAGGATGTTATTCATGTTGATTCATTTGTGGATGAACACATTTTCCTTGTCTTGTCATGAGACCCCTGGTATGGAGATATTGTTCTCTATCTTCAAACTTTGAAGTTCTTTCAACATCTCTCGTGAGATGACCAAAGGCATATACGATACCAACATACGAACTATCTTATCATCGACAACACCCTATATCATCGAGGAGTAGACAATATATTGCATATTTTTTTAACTCGCGAAGAATCCAAGTCTGTTTTAAACAATTTCCATAATGGGGCTTGTGGTGGTCATCTATCTAGGCTTGCAACAGCCCACAAAATTTTGCAAGCTGGTTATTTTTGGTCATCAATCTTTAAAGATTGTTTTGAAGTGGTTAAGAAGTGTAGCCCCTACTAGGTGTTCAATCAGAAAATGTGCTTGCATCCATCCCCTCTCGATCCAGTCATTATCATTGGTCCCTTCACCAAGTGGGGGTTGGACTTTGTGGTTTGCAACCCAACTTCGGCTGGGGGGAATCAGTACATTATAGTGGTTGTAGACTAATTTACTAAGAAGGTCAAAGCCATGCCTATAGTTAAATCTGATGGGAAGACTTCCACCTTCTTTGTATTCAATCAAATTATATCCAGGTTCGAAATCCCAAGTGATATTGTCACTGATCACGGCAGTCATTTTTAGAATGAAATGATGGAAGAATTAGCATCAAAACTGGGGTTAAGACATGGTCATTCTTCCCCTTACTACCCCTAGTAAAATGGACAAGTAGAGGATGTAAACAAGTCTCTCAAGACCATTTTGGAGAAAACTATAAGCCAGGGAAAATCTGACTGGCATATCATGCTTTATCCAGCACTTTGGCCATATCGAACCTCGGTCAAGACTTCCACTAGTTTTTCTCCTTTCTAGTTAGTACATGGTGTGAAGTCGATATTACCTATTCAATGTGAAATCCCTTCTCTTATATTGGTAATTGCACTCCTACCTGACACTTCCGATCTCGAACAATGCCTCGTACACCTAGAGAGTCTAGATGAGCAGCATCGAGATGCCTCTACGAATATCAAAGCGAATAAAATATGTGTCAAGGTATAATACGATAAGTCTATCTGTCCTCAGCAGTATGTTGAGGGTGACTTGGTCCTTCTATATTATCAAGCCAAAGAACCATTGGGGGAAGGCAAGTTGAAACCCTGTGGCATGGTCCCTATATTGTGTGACATTTTTTAGAAAAATGAGCCTATGAATTAGAATCTTATGAAGGGAACATGTTGGCTAAGCCCAAAAATGGGATCTATTTGAAAATATATTATTCTTAAGCCCCAAGATTTGGCGTAACTGTTTGTATACTAATGTATTTTAGTGTATATATATTTTCCCTTTGTTTTTATCTTCATCTTGATTATTGAGTTTTCCCTTGGTTGGCAAAGGTCAACGGAGTCTTAGGTCTACTTAGGATTCACAGATGGGGCCATTCATCATACATGGAACTTGGATTTCACCGCTTGGGTTGTTTACTCACCCGAAGATCTACTAGTGTCTTCAGGTGGCATTTTCCTAGTGCAATCCATGAATAATGTGGTCGAATATGGCATCGTTATAGAACTTTTGCACGATGCCATTTCACATGGTATTTGATCATTGGAAGTTTGCCTGAACTCCCAATTAGTAGTATGCCAATTGAACAACAGTTACTGTGTGCTTGACTCTACTCTACTCTGACAATTCCTATGGGTACGAATTTTAGAACGATGGTTTGATTTTATTACTTATCATCACATACCTAGAATTTTTAATTATGTATCTGATGCATATGCTAATTTTGTTTTAGATTGGCATTTGTAACATAACTAAAGAAAAGAAAACATTTTCATCAATGTACACATTGTAACATAAGTTAAGCCGAAGAACCATGTTTTTTTATATATTTCAAAAAAAATATGATGTTTATAGTACAAAATTGGGGTTGACACCCTCAATATACATATACAGTCGATCATACAATAGTCATGACATCTACGCATGTGGCACCAGATGAGTGTCATGATAGCAGACTACGACGTTTGTGAGACATCGAAAGATTCATAGCCAAGAACAGGGCACACCTACCACATGTCACTGCATAGCCTCCAGCAGATCCTCCACCTGAACCATATGAATCCTCTGCATCAAACGAGACAGGTTTCCCTGCACGTTTTGAAGCACTTTATCTACATCCCCTCCCGATGCCTCATCTCCCCGGTGCCTCTGACGATGTCATGGAAGTCCTTCCGGCCATCGTGGACCTACGTTTGTGTCACATACATGTATTGTTACTACTTAACATCATCCAAAAACATTTTCGTCTCCTTATACAAAAATACAAAAAAATGAAATATTCCAAAAACGGTGACATACCTATGTCTCCATAGGTGGACCCTAGTGGTAATGGCATGTCAGGATCTCCTCTGAAGTCAATCCCTACGTAAGGGTATTCATCCAAATCTATCACCTGCCAACTCCACCAGAAGAAGAATTCATCGTTGTAGGGTGTTGGCACCCTACCACCCCACTCTTGCCTCATCACCTCAGCCCATCATGCCATGGCTAGATCATGAGGTCCACGCAGAATAATCTCAACTCTAAGTCCCAATCCTGGAACCCGCTTGAAGAAAAAACTACAAAATATAGAAGCAAACCCGAAGTTCCTCTTACTACCCAGTTTGCAGTCTATCAGTTGGCTCTTCATGTTGACTAGCAGTGAGGTGCACCAGTTGTACATAGTGGGTCGCAAGCACTCCACTGAGTAGAAATAATTGGCCTCAATGCCTGGTGCAAAGAGGTTGATCCTGTGATCCATGTCAAAACTAGGACAACAATATTGAGGCTCAGACTATTGATCGCTCAAATTGGTAGTTGGCTACCTACCTTCTTGGTCCCTGCAATGCAATGAGTGGCTATGTAATCCTAGATATTCATGCCACTCCTAGCTCCCTAGGCTTTGAGTTTGACCACCTCACCCCGATGTGACAATCCCTTCAAGAAATAGATGTCCTCAACTTCAATCCTTAATGGTTTTCCATCAAGGTTGAAGCTATCACTATCTGAATCCCATTAGTTCACAAGCAGTTGAAGCAATCTCACTTAAGCCCTCATACCTTTAACATCCCAAAACTTGTATAGCCCACATATTTTTAAGGCCATTTGGGCCCTTGGATATCTCTCCACTGCAGCATCCACCTCTTCATGCTCTCTTTCTCTCCACTCTAGCACCATCCTGCAAGATTCAAACCCTTATTTGAGTTATCAACCTTTAAAAAACATTATCCACATAAATATATACGAGATTTAGTGTACACAGCCGCGTATAGGGCATCTTATACATTGGTTGTTTTTCAATCAATTATGTACAAGTATGTGTATACGTGACCCGATAAATAGTAGCCCGCGTACACCTAAGTTTTGAAGTTGTTCCCTAAATGACTTAGAAAAGGAGGCCTAATTACAAATTTTAATCCATTAAAAAGAAAGAGGAGAGAAAGATTAATTACTTGGTCCAGATGGTCATCAATTTTGTCTCTCGTAGCTCCCGCAATCACCAGTTGAAGTTCAGAGGCAATTTGGTCCAAAATGCACTATTTTGGGTAAAAAATACAAATGGTATAGTAAAATTGATTTGTTTTGATATTTATAGAAAAATTTTACCCACTTTGCATAGTTTTGTCTAATATTTTTGCCTAATGGACTAATACAACAGTGGATGGAGTTGGTTTTTGTAATTTTATCCAGGGATTCTTACGGTTTCCAATGCCATGTCGCTCGTTAGTAACTTTGAACATGTATTTTTGTTACCCAACATATAGGATAGGTATCCAATCCATCATGCACACTTGCATCATCCTATGGTTGTCGCTCATATGCCTTAGGTACAAACCCATTTTATAGCGACAAGGAACCTTCTATCTACAACTAGAAGTGTCGTTATCGAATGGTAGAGACTTACCAAACATGGGTACCCTAGTTAGATCCTTTGCTTCATTTGGTGCCCATGCAGAGATTTTTGTCCGCAGGACCAGGATTCCCTTACAGCTAATACATGAATTTATGTTTGAACCTCATTTCTTACTCATAAACATGTTGACCTATACCTAGAGGACTCCCAAACAAGTCTGATTTACGATCTTTTCCGACTCATTTCAAAAAGAGAAAAGATTGTCGAGTGAACTTGTCTCTTTCACACTCATAAATTGGATTTGAAAGGATGTCTATTTGGTGCAAGTTTATCCCTTTTTCAAACCAAGTAGACTTAGATTACAAAAAAGACATTTTTGGCGTTAAGTTGTAATTGCATCTCATTCTCTCGCTTGCAGTATTAAGCCTATTGTCGGTGCTCGCTTTTGCATTATAATCCTTTCACAACAGGAGTATGCATCATTAGCCAAGTAGAGCCTTGTTTATATCCTTTTCATCTTGACACCCCACACCCAGGAGGAAACATTCCCCTGAGTGTCCATCTCCCGCATGCACCTCCTTGCATTGAGAATAGGTATGTTCCACTGCTAGAACTAGATTTCTTACTTGCGACATCTGTTTCCTCCTCTATAACATAACATTCATTTGACTATGAAAAAACAAAAACAAAAGACGAGTGGGAAAATAATATTATCTTATAGTGGCAGTAGTCGTGTCTCCTTTGAACAGATCAAAAAAAAATTGAGTCCACTTGTCATCAAAATTTTGGGTTTAGCATGACCTTAGGAAGTTGACCTTGTTATAGAAAGTTTACTCCCTTGACTGGTTACTCTTCCAGTCCCTATGGAGAGTTTTATTGATGCCTTCTGCACCTCAAAGTTTCATCATTGATTCTATACTTCCACAGTCCTCCATATGTCTCATGCTCTTGTTCAAAGGATGTCTATCAACTTGTGTCATCCATTACTTAGAATTATTGACTTTGCATGTGGTCCATACCCTCAGTGTGTCTCAGAGTTACATGAAGTTGTAGTCATATTGCACACCCTAGTCCTACTTTCCTCATTGGTATGTAACCTTGAACCCAATAGTCGACATTTCATTATTGGTCACTAACTGGGTGCTTTCCCTTGTGTTCAATGGCAAGACATATATTCACAAATTGGCATTCATGCAGTGTATTTAAATGCCATTATCCTTATTTGTGGTTTCCTCACCTTTGTCAGTAGTTTTCCTTATTAGCTATTATTCAAAGGGTCTTTTTTGTGTATCGCTTGCATCTAGCACACGCAAAAGACACACAAGGTCGTTGGTTCGTTAACATGTTCTGCGTCTGATTTCCTCCAAAATCATCAAGATCCTGGTTTGTACCTTGTGTTGAATGATGAGAGATGCCTTAATGCTCTCCTTTCATCGGGTCTCCTTCCATTGACTTTAGCTCATCTATTCTGGAGACGAGACCTATATTTTTATGAGTACCTAGAGGCTTGTAATCATTAGTGGTAGGTTTTGTCACCATCAACAGTTGGGAATACATCAATGTCTCTTGATCGATGGATTCTTCAAGTGTTCGAACCTGGCACCTCTATTCAAACTTGTAAGAATGTACTCAGTGCCTTGATACCTACTTCCATTATCGGTAGGTTCTCTCGTGTTTGTTAACGATATACCTTAATGACCGGTAATAAAATGAAGTCTCATTGTGTTCAACCTTAACTCCATAATTCACATGATGTAGACTTGCACCTCTGGTGGATTGTGTAGAATAATTGAAGACATCATTTTATAGTCGCAGCTTTCCTGAGTTGTTGCTACCTTTCATTGGACCAGTACCTATGTGACTTCAGTGATCATGGGAGATCAGATTGTACTCCATTGTATACAGATATCTTCATATTGATTTTGAGACTGGTTTACTGGGCCTTGTTCATGACTATGATAGCCTTTGGCATGTATCCACCTTTGTATTTCTTACTCATGGTCATGAACAATTTTTTGGTATATTTTCACATGGATATGTAGTGTAATTCAAATTGGTAGCCATTTGCGCAAATTCAGTGTAGATCATAATGAGAAACTAGTTCTTCCAGTTGGGTCCTCATTATTCCACTTATGGGTATTATAATGTATTTCATCCATCACAGATACTCCTTTGACCTCACACATTAGGGGGCATATGTTATAGCAAGATTTTCCTCACCCTATGCAAACTTGCATAGAGGACCTTTTTCCATTTCCCTATGCAGACTTGAAGTCCCTTTTTTGAAAATATCAGAGATAAAAACATTATTTTTCCACATATACACACCCTACCTATTATACAACATGTGTATACACAGGTTACACCACTACATCCCGCATACATAATGTTTTGTGCCAAAAATTAAAAAATGCTGTCGGGTTTCCATGTCACGTTACGAGATCCATGATCCTTGACCTTCCATATACTAGAAATGTTCCAACTCAGCCCTTTAGTTCCACTTGAAGGCTATAAATGGGCCAAATCTGAGCTATGGAAAAGAGGAGAACAATTCAACTTTGAGAGCAAATTTACTCTGGAGAAATTATTCACTTCATATTGAGTCTGCACCACTTTGCCCTTTTAAGTCTGAACACATTTTTCATCCCCCAATCTCTTCCCTACTTGATTGAGAACCTCATTGTCTCTCTTATATGAGCTTTCCTTTGGTGGAGGATTGAAGCGGTGGAGGTCCAGCTGAAAGGGGCTTAGTTTCTCGATTCTTAACCATGCTGACACGGAAGTTTGTAATTCATTCACTTCCAATGATTACATTTTAATAGAAATACTCTTTTCTGGTCCAATTAATATATTGCAAATATTTGAATTGCTATTCCATGGGTGTATTTGTTATGAATGTTGATGGATTGTGCTATTGAATGTGCTAACATTATATATTATCACCATATGCTTGCGTTACTTGGTTGTCGAGGACAAGTTGCAAGTGTATTTATTTGAGTCAAGTGCTTAACGGTGGACTTCATCGAACATCTAGACGAGGTAGGCCTTTTATATTGTCCTACTAGCATACCTGAGATTAGACTTTATTTATGTAGTCATTTCCGTCTGTTGTGGCTTACCCCCATCCATTGAGACATTTTCCTCGTAACAATTGTTGTATACATTTCTTCTCTCCAATACATATCTAGGAGTTTGGCTTCATTTAACATAGTTTTGACTACTTCTTGAACAATTCTATTTTTCCTTTCAGCAACTCTGTTTTGTTGAGGAGTTCTTGGAGCTGAAAAGTGTCTTGTAATTCCATGAGCTTCATAAAACTCATTGAAATCATTTGAGGTAAATTATCCTCCATTATATGATATTAGGAACTTGATTTTGAGATCAGTCTCATTTTCAACATGTGCTTTGAAGGCTTTGAATTTGTTGAATGCTTATGATTTCCCTTTGAGAAAGGATACCCAAGTCATTATTGTAAAGTCATTAATGATGTAATGTCCCTTTCCAAATAGGATCTCCAGAAGAGGAGGCTTAATGGTCTAAACCACCCCGTTAGACTATAGCCAAGGCCAAAGAGGGGTAAACAGGGTTACTAGAGGTCACTCCAGTCACAGATGTTATATTCAGAAAGTGACATTGAGCTAAAAAGGGTTAAAAGTGCTTTTAAG
>JASDQU011443410.1:5105-16060 GCA_032191745.1 Picea mariana | reverse complement strand
GTAATCGTGGGACTTAACTCTCCGGTAAATATCCCCAGTGGAGTTGCCAGTTTCTATTGAAGGAAAATCTCTCTGCGGACAGATAGATCTCCTCAAAGATATAGACTCTTAACTCTAAGACAGAAATTGCTTGTCATGGTCATGGACTTCCTTTTAGATCTAGGTGGACTAGTGTGTGAGAAGTAAGGAGAAGAGAAATACCTTTAATTGACGTTTGTCCCTGCACGACTCGAGTTGAGCTCCAATATTTTGCTCCTCGATGGATCTTGTAGACAAACAAAGTACGACCACTTCCTACTCTATCAAGATTAGTATGAAATAGATCTATCTACTAAAGAGACAAATTCATGTGAGATTGAACAAAAATTAGAAAGAAACAGACCAAGCAAATCATATTAATGAGGACAAAACATTACTTACAACCATAGATGGAATGTAGCAGTTTCGTCAAGTTCTCCTTGCCTAACCCTTACTCAAAAGCTCCATGATTAGAATGATGATAGCTTCATTGATTACTCTCCTCTAGTTCACTATGTGTTTCCTATGAGATCATAGGTTTCATGCTTCTAATTCCTCCTCCATTTCACCATGAGAGAGCTTGCTTATATAGCCTTGGAGAGGCTCAACAACTTGAGATATCTTTAGGATGAGTTGAGGATTTTCCTCCTTCAGTTAGGGATCTGCCCTAAGATCATGGCTTGATTGAGGATTCAAATCTAATTTCCTTCTAAGAGTGAAAATATCCTTCCGCCATTCTTCTCAACAAATCAACCGCTGCCCAGAATAGGTAGCGCTCCCTCAAAAGGGCACTCAGGGCATTATAACACTCCCTAGTAATGTATAGGGGAGCACCAACACTTCTGAGGGTAGGAGCACTCCTGCAAAAGGGTAAATGAGTGTTATAACACTCCCTGATAGGTTATAGAGGGGTGCCAACTCTCCTGAGAGAGGTATAGGGGAGCACTCCCCTCCAAAAACTCAGTTTTTTGGGTGCTTTCAGATGGCAAGAGGTTCATAATCCTGTTGACTCATTTCTCTTCTTCCAAATCAAATTTTTGAGGTGTTTCAAGTGTCCTTCTCATGTCGTTATAGGCAGGACATAGGCATCATGGAAGTATGCTTTCCTTGACACTTGCAACACTTGTGAGCAAAATGCGACACTTGCGACACTTATAATGACAACACTTGAGACACTATCGAAGTGAGTAATTTCAATGTGCAACACGCTTGCACCGGTAAGTTGCTCTAGTGTTGGTTTTTGTAATTGTTCTTCCAATTAGTTTAGTGTTTGCTTGTTTTATCTAGTAAGGACTTTTTAGTGTGTGTTGTTTTTGAACGAATAGAGAGCCCTAGAGTGTCTTTGATCTTCTCACATAGTGGAGGATCATGAGCTCTGTCGGTCATGAAGGCTTCTGGACCTATCACCGGTTACACTAGAGCCACCCCCACCACCACTAAGGTGAAAGATAGACCAACAAGGGTCTTTAGAAGCAACCGAGTCACAAGAAATTATGCCCGACCAACATCCGGAGGAAACGATCATTTTAGACTTTGGAGCGAAAGATCTTGGTCCACCTAAAACTCCAACTACTGATATTTTGGCACCCACCATCATACCAATTCACCCTTATGAGTGCTAGATAGTTTTGCACCCAGCAATGGAAACAAATGTTGTCACTTCCTGTGGGAATTCTTCCATTCCCACTACAGTTGTCACCACATAAGAGTTTCCACCTCCTAACCCACTGTCACCAGTCTGAGCCACCATGGTCTCAGTTGCCTCTACCTCACATAGTGGTTTGATCCCATCTATGGTGGCGGCCACAAACCCTTTCCCACCAAGTGCAACAGGACCTCCGTTCTCATATGAGATGCCTAGCTCAAGTACAAGTCCTTACTTTCCTACTCCACTTCACAGACTTTAGGTCTGGGGGCAGGGAGCTCTAATGCTCCTCTACAAGGTCACATGGGGGGAACTTTGGATCCTTTTAATGATTTCCCTTATGGGGGAGGTCATATACCTCCTTCTTCCCCTTCGCTCGATGGCACGCATCAGCAATTCACCGGGCCACCTGCACACCATAGTTTATTTGGAGCAAGGAGTCAAGGACAACCTTTGCATAATATGCCGGTAGGTTCGATACCATTTTCTTTATTCAGTGAGTTTGGTAACAACGCATTCTCGTCAGCTTCTTTCCCAACTGGGGGAAACCCCAGTTTCAGACAACCTATTCCTATCCAGGGTACTATTCCTACATAGGGGGCAAACCCAGGAACTTCTTTCGCATCAAGGCCTTGGAATTCTTGGCAGGGATCCGTTCCCTTGTCAGGAATTCCGATCTGGGGAAATTATTTCCACAGTCAATGGAACCCTGGGCAAGGTACTATGCCTATCCCCAAGGGATCGGCATGGGGAAACCCTTCCCAAAGTCCTCCGAATGTAATGCATGCCCATCCATATACGTCCTATTTTGGGAATCATCTGATGATGTCTCCTCACACGCAAAATCCGTACATTTTTCATGGCCATGGTTTTTACCAGAACCCAAGCCAATAGTCGAACTTTTCCTGGCAACCTGGTGCCAGTCAAATTCCAGGTCCCTTTTTCCCAGGTTATCACCAACAACACAAGCTACCTTTCCTGGCAACCTTGCATTTGCTAGACTTGACAAGTTTTTTGAATGACCCTATCTGTCACGATCTGCATTGGCCCCCTATGCCGATGAAGTTGCCTTTAGACATACCAAAGTTCGAAGCCAAGCCGAACAAAGATCCAAGAAATCATGTGACTACCTTCCACCTTTGGTGCTCATCTAACTCATTGAAAGATGACTCTGTGCAGTTGTGATTGTTTCAACGTACTCTCATTGGGAGTGTCATGAAATGGTACATTGAGCTCGACCACTCAAGATACTCTTCCTTTGGTGAATTGACAATGGCCTTCCTAAACCATTTCCAATTACCTATGAGATACGACGCTAGCACAAAATTGCTGGCCAATTTTGCATAGACAAAAGTGGACCATATCTTTGATCACATCCAAGAATGGAGACGCCAGAAGAGTTCAATTATTGTACCAGTCCCACCAACATTCCTGCTTGAGTGGTTCCTTATGTATTTGGTCCCACAGTTATCCAAAGATGTCGTGACTTCAGAAGTGTTTTCCAAAGAAGATGCCATCACGAGAGCTCAATAGCTTGAGCTCATCTATTCTCAATTTGGTTTATTATACGAGATCTTTCTAGATGCGCCATGCTCAATACGTGATAAAAATAGGCAGAGATCTGGACCACATGCCGATGGTATTGTTGGTTCATCAAAAACAAATCCCACTGAGAAACTGACAAAGCAGTTGCAGCAATTGTTTGTACAACACACAACGGCCAGCCAAACTACTGTTTTGGCTGCTCCCCCCACTAAAATGTCAGATGTACACACAGTGCAATCAATAAATCCAAAGGCTGCCCAGCAGCCTGAAGGAAAGAAAAAACAATGAAAGAAAGGTAAGGGGGATAAGAAACCCACTAATAATGATGGTGAGGGAAACATTGAGAAATGGAAGGCGAGGTATCCGTGCAACCTGTGCATGGAAGACCACCCGGCCCACCTATGTCCCCAGCTTGCAGAGGCCCAAAATTTTGTGACACAGAAACAACCTGCTATGTTAACCAATCCATTTCAGCATGGGAAAAACCTAACCCAAGCCTCTCCAAGCACAGAAGGGGGTAGTCAAGGACCCTCTCCATATTCAAAAAATCTCACATCCATGAATGTATATATGATGAAGGGTGATGCTTTCATATCGACTAGAGCACATGACTACAGTAAACCAAGAACTTCTGAGAAGGGCAAAGAAGCCGAACTCCCATCTCTTCCTCTACAGATTGAGAAGACTTTGGGCAAAACAATGACATGAATCCCAAAAGGAACGTTCAAAAATGCTTCTCACAACCCAAACGTAAGGGCCACCCAGAACTATTCTGTGTTGGAGGATTTGTCTCAAACCCTTTGTGCGATGTCTGCTTTGGAGGTCCTCTAAAGATGCCCTTCTCAGAGGAAAGCTTTGTTAACCGCTTCAGGATCTACCAAGACTTGTAATCTGGGTACCATCATGCTAGATACAATTGAATTAAAACCTCATCTACCTTACCACGTAGCATTACAGATAGTAGTGGCTCACCCCATGGAACCTTTTACTCGAAATATTTTCCGCATGGTGGTTGATGAGGGCACCTCGACATGTGTTATGTCTGTTGAAACGGTTCTTAAATTTTTATCCCTAAGGCCTAAATTTTTCTTTTTTGGATTTTGGATTTTCACAAAACACGAGTTTGGTTATCAATCCTAAGCACATGATACCTTTTTCTTAAAGTTTTTAATTATTCAGATAATAAAAGGCAAAAAGGCTTACAAAAATTATAAGAATCTTGACGCTTTTTATTTGAAATTATTTAAATCATGTTAAATTTTAAAACTAACGGTTTTAAAATTAAGCTTAAAGAATTTTCGGAATTCGGGTTTTGCTACAAACAATTTTTTTCGATGCAAATCGAATCGTGAAATCCCGATCCCCGATTTCCCGAAACGTTGAAGTCTTAGTTTAAGCACGGATTAATTAATTCTCTTATATGAAAGGTTAAGGGTTAAGATAATCATGTCGCAATTTCGAGATTTGTTGTTCAGTGAGATCACATATCTTGTCATCATGATTCCCAAAATCCTAAATCATGAAACCCCGATCCACAGTTTACGTTAAATCAAACTAATTTTGTGTTGGCCTTAATCGTGATTAGTTAGTTAATTAAGATGAGTTAAGTCCTATTTTTAAAAAGAAAACCATCGCAATTTCGCGATTTCGGAGATCGGACTTCATCGATAACATACTTCTCGACATCATGATCCCCGAAATCTTGAAAACGTTTAATCTCAATTAATTAATTTACTAAAAATGTTTTAAGTCTTAATTAAAACATCGTGATTTCACAATTTTGGAAATCGAATTTCATCGACGACATACCTCTCGACATCATGATTTTCAAAATCCCGAAAAGCAAAGTTTTCAGCTTTAATCTATGATTAGCACTAATTAACTTTTTTTTTCAAAACATGATTAATGATAATCATTCTTTAAGTGTTCATTCATGTTTCTCTTTCCGATTAATTAAGTGTCTCGTTTTCTTTAAAAACCCGAAGATGCCTAAATACAAACATTAAATGCGTATCTCGGAAATATATCTTTCGCATTAAAAGCCTTAAATTCGTGACAACTGTGTCAATCTTGTCATTTTTTAATGTATTCAAAATGAACATCCAAATGTGTGTGTTTTCATTTTTTAGCTGAGCTCATTCATCCATTTTCTATGATAGGTTTTCAATTAAATGCAAAGTCATGGCACCAAAGAAGAATGAAGACGCACAGGAAGGAGATATCATCTCTGACACCACTCCACACGCTATAGATTCTATTAAATCTTGGACTCAAATCTCTGAATTGCTGGAATATGATCTTGAGAATGCTCATCCTGATTCTGAAAATCATTGCCGGGACATAGCCGAGTCAGAGCTTCATAAGATCATTGCGCGCCCGCGGCTCGTGGCATACAATGATATGATCAGCTAGGCCCTGGATAAGGTCGATATCCCAACAAGAAAAATATTAAACGACCAAGGAGTTATCGTCAGCTCATTCAGGCCAGAACACATACAAGTAATGTATAAACTCTCACCAAATCCTAAACATATTTTTAATGATGAATTTTTAGAAGAGTTTCAGAGGAAAGAATGTATTGAGGCAGACCGGACATATTCGGATATGATTAGAGAATGGGCGAGGTGTCCAGCAAATTTTAGAGATGATTCTCATGGGATTTATGCTACAACATCCTTGAATGAATACATGGTATATGTAGCCATTATGTTATGTAAAATTTTCGGGAGAAAAGATCCCTGCCATTTTCATGCAGATTGGGTGCCCTTTTTAGAAGAAGATTTAGAAGGAAATGGTTTTAACTGGCATAAGATTTTTTCAAATAACCTAACACAGGAAATCTTAAATTACAAAGCAGCAAAATCAAAGGGACAACCAACATCCTTTTACATGTCAGCATACATTATGGATGCAATCTATTATGTGACTCCTTTTCCTTTAATGAATTGGAGTTGGAATATTTCCTGCCCAGAACCCATTCATAAATATCACTTGGCCCTTTGGGAAGAAAATGCTAAGGATGCATTTTATGAGGTTTTTCATTTTATTATAATTCCGATGCATAAAATATTTTTTGGATGCGAACCACCTCGCATTTCTGATGCAATCACAGAAAATCTTAAAGCAATTGCTGACTGGTTTATTGAGGAGAAGTTTTCCTACATTAGGGTTTATGATTGTTCCATTCCCCCTCGTGCACTCCCTAAATTCCTACCGGATATGCAGGGAGGTAGCCCATTAGATAGTAAAGGGCGATGTTGGATTAGAATTAAAAGTAACTTAGAAGAAGTCATGGCCATCTTTCCCTGTTCATATTGGGAAATTTTCTTTATTAAATTTAGGCCATTCTAAGGTAGAGACTGAATCATTAGAAGAAGTGAAATTAGTAGATATTGAGCACAGAAAGTATGATCCCTACCAAGTAATAAGTAGGCACTTTATACATTGTAATCTAAAGGCGTATGAACATGAAACATCTATTTATGATGATGTATTTAAGGATGTTAAATCCTATGAAGAAGTATTGAACAGAGTACAGGCCATGCCACCTGAATCATAGACTGGATTCGTGTCATTTCAGAGACATAGGCAAAGTTGCCTGCCCAAGAGTTTGCAGGGTGAAGTTTCGACCCCACCTCCAGAACAGGAAGGGCCCCCTCCAGGGTTTGAAACTATTACATAGGATAAAGCAAATACAAAAGGCAAGATGAAGGATACTGAGATACCTTTCCAAGACATAGATGGTTTTCAAACAAAAGAATCAGAGACAGAGAAGGGAAAAGAGCTGGAAACAACTCCAGAAATCCTTAAGGATGTTCCAGAAATGACAGGAGGAACAACATCAACAGAGCTCGGTAGTCCTATCACTTCCTTAACCCCATTGCAGTCAACTTATGGAACCCCCCATGAAGGAGCTTTGTATGTCAGTGATCTAGAGCCAATTTCAAGGGATGAAATCCCTCCAGCATATTACTTTTTCAGTAAAAAGAGAAGAGCAATCTTGAAACAGGAAATCCATCCAAGAGGAGAGGGGATGATTAAAAAACATAGGGTCATTATAGATGGAAAGAAGCTTAAAGATGGAGAATTTTCTATGGAGTTAGCAGGTACGATGGGTGATATAGCATCAACAAATATATATTCTATTGGCAGTTTAACAACCTTTCTCAAATAAAAAGACCAAACAATAATTCAGCTACAGGACAAAGTGAAAGAAAATGAGAGAAATATCAGTTGGGGAATACAAAAGGGTCTAGAACAAGCTAGACTAAAAGATATGCAAGAAATTCCGAAAATGAAAATAGACTTAGAAGAGGCAAAACATATAATACAGGTCACACAGGCACAGGTCCAAAAGCTGGGAGAAGAAAATAAACAGTTAAAAGATAAAATTATTTCTATTACTAATCAAGTAGTAGAACTTGAAATTTTCAGGACACAAGCATTGGGAATACATTTGAAAATAGAGGAAGAACAACAGAAAGTGTTTTTAAATCTGGAAATAGTCCAGAATTATCTTCAAGAAACAAATCAATCCTTGGAGAATGTTTTCCAGAAGGAAAGGGAGGCGAAAGCGGCTAGAACGACTTTCCAAAAGGAAGTAGCCCTCTCAACAAAGGAAGAAGTCGGAAGGATTCATAAAATATCCATTTCTAAACAAGTTAAAGGGGACATAATACTTAAAGTGTGGGAAGTAGGCCTGGCTGAATATAAAATATTAACCAAAGATGTCAATGATGATTGCTAGGGAATTTTTGATCTCTTAGAAAGAACTTCATAGAATATCGGAAAAAATGATTGTCCCAGATTATTAGGTGAGATTAATATTGATAAGCATCGACTAAGGTTCAAAGAAGAGCTGGAGGAAATGAAGATAGAGATTTCAAAAATTAAATTAATCAATATCACAGAAATCAACAAATGGATGGTGACATCGAACCTAAAGTTGCAAACTATTAAGTTCACAGGGAAGAGGATAGAAAATCGTTTGCCTGAATTACAGAAAAGATTTTTTATGTTTGAAGAAAATGAGATACCAGATGCTCCCAGATTTTTTGTGAAATTTTTGGGAAAGTGTGTTCAGTGTCGTGAAGCAGAGAAAGGAAGTTCATCAACACAAGCGTAAAAACATTTTTTTAAAATGTTTTTATCATTAGAAATTAGAAAGTAAATGTAAACGGTTGACATTATTCTTATGTGTAACCGTAATATTAGGAAGTTGGTTAGTCACCAACGAGAAAAGTTTGATGAAGATGTATAAATGTATTTTCTAAAGACTGAGAAAGGGCTTTTGATTTTTGGAGAGAGCCAATTGTATTAACAATTTTCCAATCCTTCATAATATACATTACAGACGAGATTCTGAATCCTACCAATCTATAGCTATGTGTTCTTCAACCCTATTTACTATACTTTATTGTGTTTTTCGTTCAATGTTTTTCTAATGAACAATCAATTTGAAGTTACCTGCAAACATCTTGTATATAGTTCATATTGATTTGGATATCAAATTATTTACAACTTTTCCTCTAAAATTGCTATCAGTGATTTTAAGACTTGTTAATCATTTGAACCTTAATACTTAACTTTTCATTAGAAACCTCATTTTCTTTCTTTATTACCTATCGAAATATGAGATTCTTTCTTTATTAAAGCCTCATATTTTTCTGTAGTACTTATTTGTTATTTTATAATTCTCAAATTGTTGCAAATCCAGGAAACGACCTCGAATGTATTTATGTTAGTGTTTTGAATTTCAAAATTGTTTTTCCTATTCTCATCTCTTAAAAATTTGAAGTAACATTTGATTAAATTCTTTCACGATTAAATTAAATCTTATCCTCCATGACTGTTCCAAGTAGCAGACAACACAACATTGAACCTGGTCTTCAAGATCAAACCAGTATTTATTTGAACCTATTTAATACCATCCTACAAACAACAACTAACCGAGTCGAATTAGAACGTTCATGGGCTACTATTGAAAGAGATATTAGCATCCAAGAACAGCAGGAAGCTAGACAAAGACAGTTGAGAAACTGATTATGCTTCACCTTTCCTTTTCAATTCTTATCCTCAAGTTATTCTTTTTAATATTCACGGATGCCTTGATGGTATACTTTATAGCCATAAAGTATAAACTCAGGAACAAAAATGTCGTTGGCATGTTGGAAGGCCATTAGCTAACCCGTTTTGTCTCTGTCGCCTACTCTTCTCACTGCTTTCGATGGTCATTCGTTCTGACCACATGGTATCATTCCCTCTTTTCCTGTGCAATTGGGAGGGAAGACCATGTGCATTGAGGTAGAAGTAGTCAATGCGTCCCTTGACTACAATCTCTTGTTAGGAAGGAGTTGGACTTATGCCATGCAAGCAGTGGTTGCTACAATTTTCTGGGTCTTGTTGTTTCCACACGAAGACCGGATTGTAACCATTGATCAATTGTCTTTATCTAGACTTGACCCTTCATTGGGGGTGTCCACAATCCCAATGATCGATAATCCTCAACCAGTCATAGTCAATGTAGGGGTTGGTTTGTGCCCATCTTTGATGGGTACCTTCGATTACCTGCCCCCTTAAGGTGATGTCAAGTTCATATCCAACCACCATAAGGTTGAGAGTTTCCAAGTTTTGTTGTTTTTCATGACTTACTTCACCAATCCGTGGATACTTCCTTCCCCATCGGCCACGATGGAGGGGACAGGGCACCCGAGCATGTCCATGCCCTTGTCCGCAACTGAAGTAGTGTACTCTTTAGTCCAGCAAGCTTCAGCCAACCTAGATCCAACTCCTGCACAAGAGTTTGATCTGCTTCTGGAGCCTATTTGGGCTCAAGGTTCTCTCACTGACACTAATTTGTTAGACTTAGTCTTTCCCTCTGATGAAGTAGTAATTGAAGCAATGAATAGTCCATACAAACCTTAGGATGATCTTCATCATAGATCATACTTTCTCCCAGAATTAAACAGAATCGAGGCTAGAGAATTCACCTTGACTATGACTAGAGATAGGTCTTGTCCTATTAATCCCTTAGCTACACATGAGGTCTATGCTGAGGGTAATATGGCGACCCTCGCTGAAACCATACCGATCAATATCTCCAGAACCCTTGGCATTGTGGAGAATGTTGTCATCGGAGCTGATTGCTCCCCCAGAGAGATTCAAATCTACACAGATCTATTTAAGGAATTCCATGACATTTTTGCGTGGTCTTACGAGGAAATGCCAGGCATCGATCCAAAAATAGTCAAACATGAAATCACAAATTATCCAGATGCCAAGCCTGTCTGGAAGAAGATTGATCCAGTTAACCCCAGGAAAGCAACATCCATTAAGGTTGAAGTTGAGAAACTGCTAAAAGTCGATTTTATCTATCCTATCCATTTGACCCAATGGGTGTCAAACCTTGTGTCGGTCAATAAAAAACAAGGCACAATTTTTGTATGTATAGACTTTCATGATTTGAACAAGGCCTATCCCAAAGATAATTTTCCCACACCATTCATCGACCAGATATTTGATGAATGTGCAGGTTGCGAGGCCTTCTCTTTCATGGATAGTTTTTCGGGATATAACCAAATACAAATCAAACCCGAAGACCAGCACAAAATGACACTCATCTGTCCATGGGGTACATTCGCATATCGTAAGATTCCTTTTGGTCTCAAAAATGCTAGAGCGACCTTTCAATGGGCCATGTCTTTTTATTTTCATGACCTCAAGCATATATGCCTATTTAGATGATTTA
>JASDQU011443409.1:9563-23312 GCA_032191745.1 Picea mariana | reverse complement strand
CTCTTCCATTGTGGAACCCACATCACCCTTGGGCCCACCACCATGCACTATATCCCTCTAACCTTGCCAACATGTCATACAACACCACCACTATGTCTTACCACGATGGACTTGCCACTATGGCATTCAACATAACCAATGCCACATTACCTGACATGTGGTCTCCATGTCACCGTTGACATCATGTACAAAAAATTACCCAAGTTTTCCAAAATTTCAAATTTTTCAAAAATGCCCAAATTCAAAATTTATTTTCCGACCACCATGGAAGATTTGTAATTTTATTTTTATGGCCAATTTCTCCCTTTTCATGTCAATTCTTCCACTAAACCTAAAATTTGACACTCCTGTCTCGTTTTCTCAATGAATTTCATTGTAGAAATCGGCGATTTCCCAATTTCACCTAATTTTTCTATGGTTTCTCTGCAAATCCAAAATTCAGCCCATTTCATTCCTGAAAATGTTTACCTAGAGATTAAAATTTGGGATTTTAAACCCTGATCTCAGTTTCCCAGAATTTGTATTGAGAAATTTGAGAAACACATTGCAAACATCCTTTGAACTTTAAATATGAAATTCCAACTTCTACATGTTGTTTATGTCCCATGCAGGATCGATGTTGAACCTATGGCTCTAGTGCCATACTGTAACACACCCAAAACCACTTCTAGGTGTATGTTGCTAAAACTGACCTCTGTCAAGCATTAAATTTCTAAATTGTCTTCAATTCAACCCATTAATTCTTTGAAACCATTATTAAATTAATATTACCTGCATATGAACACGATTATGTAGTCCTAATAACATATATTCCATGCATAATTATACCATAATAGAATTACACCACATAGTAATAATCATGATGAACACATAAAAGAACACATATCTATTAATGAAAATCACCAAATGGCTACAGACTTCAGACATTCCTCTCGGCCATAGACTTTGCTATTCATTCACTCTCAACAATAGGTCACCCGCGAGTTGGGGCCATGACTCCACCGGGGAAAATGATACTTAATCCAAACTAAGGTCCAACAACACATAATTTAGGACAAGTCCAATGGCACCAACTCCAACAAGAATTCCACCTCGCAACCTCTCATTCCCCACATCCTGTCCCACCCCAGGAAGTGCACCCCTTCACTGCTCAACAGTCCTTCATCTGTACCCCTTCCCTTCTAGGGATTCAACAAAATACTGGCCAAGAAGTCTCAACGCTCTATGACATTTGAAATAAAAGGATGATCACAAATATTTATGGCACCCACTAGGCCAACACATGTGTAATGTACCCAACACCCATGTTGAGTCCCGTCAATGTGGAAAATGAGTTAGCCTACTAAAATCGAATTAAACATTCCCCATACATATAGAAAAAAACCAATCCATAGTAGACCCATAAAACTACAACAAACAACATGCCAATTTATGCATGCATCTATAAGATTTATACATTCATAAATGCATGCAAACCCAACAAAACATAACATAGCATTCAGATAAACATTTACATGGAAAAATAATATAAGAACATAACATAAATAATTATATGTTAATAATTGACCAATTGAATGCTTATGAAGGATCAACCTCCCAACCATAGGCACAGTTGTTCATTTTCTCTCAACAATAGGACACCCCCGAGCTGAGGCTATGAGTCCATAAGGGGATCTAGCCCACTGGTTGTCTACTCTCCAGACACAACATCCCCAAAACCCAAGTTATACTCTCACAATAGTCCCAATCCACCAACTCTCTCTTTCCCACAACCTACACTACCAAAGGAATGTACCCCCTTCACTGCTCACAGTCCCTCAGGCTATACCATTCATTTATCAGGTCTTCTAGTGCACTTGGTTGGCTAGGAACTCTCAACTGGGGAATTCCAGGAACCCTCAACTACCTAAGGAGTGCTTACAACATCCTTCACAAGGATCTTGAGCCATTTTCCTCAATATGAAATTGCACTACATGCTTACAAATTGTTTCATAGGCACACATGCCTCCTTCTCAACATAACACATAGCCAAACAATGGATACCTTCAAGCACAACATGGATGGTTCTCTTCCAAACACTCAACTCCTTTCTTACTGTCCAAAACTTGCATGTAAAAATAGTCCCTATTCTCCATACCAATTTATCTTCTTCTTCCTTCCTTTCTTGAATCTCGTTGTTCCCAAAGATGATTATACTTAAACACATGCTCCCCAATAACTATGGGATGTCACCACTCACACCCACCCTCTTACATGAGTTTCATGATTGGCTTTGAGAACACTCAAAAAAAAGTAGAATGTTATACACAATGATAATAATTTTAGGAATGTGGGTTGGATTAATATCCATGAATAATTCCCCCTTGCACCCCTCTCTCTTGTGGAATCATATCCCCTCATCATTCTTCATCTTTTTCATATTGCAGCTAGTGATTATTACTTTTATTAATTATTCAATGCATTGAATATACAATTTGGCCCCCGACCTTATTAAATCAATACAGGATCTTCGACTCAACACATCGACTCACCACCCAAATTCACATTTATACAATTACATTATAATTCACAAGGATTAAAACCGAGGATGTTACATTCCCCTCCCTCTTATTTTTGCACTGTCCTCAGTGCACAACACCCTATAGGTGTAATTGCATTTTACAATTACGTCTCTCCGACCATTAATCAACATATAGGCTCTCTGGCCCAAAATCACATAAGTATTCCATCCTAAAAAAAATTACATAGGAACTCCATCCCCAATACCAAAAATACATAGGTTCTCCAACCCCCAAAATTCATAAATACATTGGTGCTCTGGACCCAGAACATAGATACAAAAGCACCCTGGCCCAAATCATATACATAAGTCACTGGTATTCTCCTACAACTATCTAGAATTCCACTATCTCTCTTCCTCTTGACATTCCCAACCCAAGGAATGTACTCCTTCACTGCTCATAGTACATCGGGCATCCCATTCATTTATCGAGGTTGACCCAAGGAATGTTCCCCCTTCACTATCCTCAATCCATCAGGTTTCACCATTCATTTATTAAGGTCTCTCTGGCACAAGTAATTAGGAATCTCATTACTGGGATATCAAGGGACTCACTGCTAGGAAGAACTACCAGGAAGTAACCAGTAGAAACCTTGCTTCTATAACACAACTCGCATAGGAGTTCACTCTTCATGCCTGACAACTTGGTTCTTCTGCAAGCTTGAGAAATTGCTTCTTCTTATTATACTCACCCTCTAGGATTAGGCATCCCTTTCACTGTTATACAGTTCCTCAGGTGATCCATCATTTTCCAAGTTGTTCTGATCCAGGTGGATATCGGTGGCCACCCACCTATTCCACTCGCTTGAAAAACATTCTTCCACCTTGGCAGTTTTTTTTTCTAGTTTTCGAGTCTCGAACTTTCGGGGTCATTTTGAGGCTCTAAACCATGTTTTTAGGGCTCACCATAGTCGCACTATAGGATTTATCCAGAGTGTGATGAAAAAATGTGTATTCCTCAGATAGACCTTTCCAATGAGCTATTGTGCTCCCCAAACGGAGATCATATGCCAAAGTACACCCCCGGGAAGTTGATACACCAAATTACCCAAAACAGGTTCCACAAAATTGTTGGCTTTTCATCTTCCGAGGTTAGGGTTTTGGATTTTCTTTATGTCAAAAAGGCCTTGGAGACTCATTGTAATGATAATCTTCTTGTGAATGCGAGTAGACGTCACATCTCTTCTCAGAGATATGTTGCCACCATTCTAGCGAGTCTTTCACTCTGTATTTTTACAGTCTTGTACATTTTGCTCATTAATAGAATTTGTGTATTACTATATCTCTGTGTTTATGGTCATATATATGATAAATCTTTGTTATATTATTGGATATCTGATATATCTTTGTACATTTATTTATTATATCTCTGCTCTCAGTTCGCAAATGAGTGTGAACTTGCTGCTATATTCCACTAGCAAGCTATAACCTGTGGAAATCATCGCATGTGCATCATATGCATACATTCAATGTGAGACATCATTATACAATTTTTAATTATAAAATATCAAATTTGTTTTACACACGAAAACATGATTTTTCTACTCATAATTATTTGGCTCTTACAACTATAGATATCAATCTTCCTTATGGGCTTACATCATTTCCATATCCAAGACTACTCTACCTTCAATTTCCTCAACTTTCTTACATCCAACAAATATTGTTATCACTTATGCACAATTTCAGTAGTTCATGAAATGATTTCAGAAATGTAATTTACCAACAATTCCATCATTTGCAGCCATTATTCATATTAAAAATGGAATTCAACCATTAATCATATTATCTAGAATCAAACAATCATTGAATGTACATGCATTATCATCACACCAAGATTTTCATAATGAAATCAATTTTACCAATAAATAAAACCAATATGACATAATCATGGCCACATCTACACAATGCATCCTTGCATTGACTTTGGAATACCATATGTTCATATCATGTATTCCACCATGTGAGTTGGAAGGTTTGTCTCATGCCTCAACACATCATCCAAACTCTTCCCCAATTACTTCCTCAATTATTTGGATACCTTCCTCTTCAACCCATACACAAAACTAGGATTATAATCCCTTAGTGCTATTCAGTGTCGACAAAGAGGTTGCATCCCAAACATCTGTTATATAGGGAAAAAATATTATGCACTTGGATGGAACTATAGCCTTTCCATATCCACGACCTCACACATGGCCATTTCTAATGGCATTCATTGCTACAACAAGGGTAATGTCTTCTAAATTAACTTGGTTTTGATCTCATAGCCAACATAACACAATATGCAATTAAATTTCTCATAAATGAATTCAAGCAACAATTAATATTTTCATACTCAAGGCGTCCTTCCTTTAAATCAATTCAAATAATGAGATTCATTTGAGGGAATTATTACCTCAATTCCCTTCAACAATTATACATCATAACAATCTCAAATGCATACTTGCATGGCTATTATCAATTTACTTGATGCTACCTAATCAATTGGTCATATGTAGAAGCTTGCAGGCTCCCTTCGCCAACCTTTTGACCAACATTCCCACCATCCTCGTTTGTATTCATATGGATGGATACCATAAGCAACAATATCATCATCCTTTTTAGCCACACTATAATCATTTTTCTAGATACAAATCCATCATTAGTTTTATTCAAATACCATAGCATCATTATATATATCAACATATTACTCTCAGTCTACAAGCATCCCATCAGCATGTTCATGCATGTCTACATGTACAAATTCACATCAGTATGCACCAATCATTTGATATTTCATGCATATTTCATGCACATACATTCTATCTTTATTGTACACATCATGTATCAATTCTATCATGCACCACCATGCACATTTATGTCAACTTATTTTATTTATTTATTTTTGTTATTGTAGATGGTTGTCCTTGAATCCATGTAAAACCTATTTTCCTTGTGCATTTCCCTTCTTCTCAACTGTGCACCACTAGCCCTTATTCTGAACCTACCAGCCAAGTGCCCACTTGGCCATTCTGCATTTTTAGCCACTAGATCCACTGGTGCTACCATCTCTCAACTAATGTCTTTATGTAGAGAATTTTGACCCAACATATTTTGGCCAAACCTTTAAATATCCATATTATTGTAACATGCACTACTCCAGCTGAATATTGACCATGAAATATAATTAACCACTCCCCATTTCCTTGACCAAACCAATATTGAAATACCAATATCATTGATTGTCATTCCAACATTTTGAAATATTGTTTTTATGTCTTCTTTCTAATACTCTTTGCCACCCATGGATTTGTTCAATCTTGCATGCCTCTCTTTACTTGATCAAGTGATTTATTGTGTAGCACTACTTGGCCATTCAAGACCATTCTACCCAAAATGGAATGCTACACTTCTCATTTTGCACTTGTACCCTACTTTTGTTGTGCATTCTAATAATAGAGGCAAATTTATTTCTTTGTGTACTTTTAGACAAGAGTTTTAAGATCACATATATCAATCCCTTCTTCTTGCATTCTTATACTTTCACATAGGAGATGAATCATCCACTGCATGAGTCACACCTCATCTCATTATATCCTTTCTTTTTCCTTCTCTTATAGGAAGTTTTGTATCTTTCACTATATTTATACCTTCAAGGATATGGATTCTCTTTAAATCCTTGTGCATGCAATGAAATTTCTCACCTATTCGATTCATGATTTATGTGAGAAGATATATTGATTTTACTTTGCAACCTATTCAGACTCTATAGAAGTTGAATACTAATATTCCCCTTCTCTTCCTTAGACCTTTGTCAACTTTGCATCACTTTCTTTAGAGCTCTACACTTCCCTTTGAAGATGTTTGATCCTTCAACCAACTATACAATCTTGACCCACTTCGCTGGTCAATGGACCCTGAGATTAATCTAGGATAGACCCCCACAACCTCATTTGTGGAACCTTATCCTCTTTCTAGGAATCCCTCCATACAATAATCTCTGTTGGAATGCTCCTCTTGATTATTCACAATGCCTTTTTAATAAAATTTGTCCCTTTTCACTTTTCCAAGATATTTCACTTCATGTGTGCCTATGTACTTATGCATAGGAACTATCATGATTTTCAATGATCTTCCTTACCCAACAATTTCCTTTGGCATTCACCTCTATCGCCTAGGAAAGTTTCTCCAAACTTTGACATTATTTGGAAAAATCTTCACAATGAGTAGTTATATGATTCATGGAATCCAATTCAACTTTATTCTGCAACTTTATGAAGAAAATTGATGCTCCCCTAGAAAAATTAATCTTTCTATCATGTTTTGTTCAGGATTACCTTTCCAATAACCATACTCATGCTTCAATCTAAGTTACGAGCCAAATGTTATGGCTTCCTAAAATTGTTATTATACTCAATGGTGTCCTTCAAGTCCACCAGAAAATGTCCTTCTGATTCCTTGAGAATCATTTGGCTCAATACTAAATTATGAGTGGATATTTGGATTCTTCTATCCAATATCTTTTGGTGGTAAAAACCTTATTTGAATCTCCACCATCAATCACCATCTCAAGGTGATATGGATCGTTGATCTAAGATCCAACTTTCCAAAATTGTTGATTGATCATTGACCATCAGCCCATTCCCTTGGAAACCGATTTGTAACACATATTTGAACTGAATGACCCAACCGTTGGGCATCGACGATCATTGTTGACTAAAAATCACTTCTCCAATTCGGCCGACTCAACAATCGATCATTGGTCATTCTTGACTGACATGGAAACTATTGATGTGACACGACACGTGGATGCTGACATGGAATGACATGTAGACTATAACATGGAATCGAGATGATGTGGAATGACACATGGATGATAACATGGCATGATACATCATCACCCTCTTTCCTTCATCGACCATCATTCGTTTCTCTTAGATGACCCAAACACCTCGTTGAATCGGTCGACCCAACCATTGACAATTTCTCTTTCTCAATTGAAACACTTTGTTGAATCGGCCAACACCTGACCATTATTCAGTTACCCATAAAAAAATTCTCCTGTTGAATCAAAATACTTCTCTAAATCAGTTGACACCCGACCATCGGCCTGTCGGCCATCGAAAATTTCTCTTGCTTGAAACTTAGAAATTTTCGACCAAAAACCTGGATGAATTTGGACCAATGATCTCTCATTCACAAATGGTATTGGTAGTTGATCTATAAAACTTTTCTAAACTTTTTCAATATCCGATCATCATCCATTCACCATCAGAGATTTCTTTTGGCAATCAAACACGTCACCAATATGGCTGACCTAGTAATCGGCCAACGACGATTTCCTTTGGAGACTAAACACTTTTCCAATCCAGCCAACCCAACCATCAAACATTAACCATTGGCAATTTCCTTTGTCCAAATCCAACACTTAGAAAAAATTTCGACCAATCTTCGATTAATCTAGGTCGTTGATCTATTATTAAAATTGATCTTGACCATCGATCTGCTCCGCTTCACAAACCTATGAATTGAATCACGATCACTGATCGGCCCAAACCTCCCAATGACCGAAAGTGAATATCGGTCGTTGATTTGTTCAACCTTCTAAATGGCCGAAAACTTATATATATCGATCGTCGATTCACCAAACTTCCTGCAACTCTAAAAAACCATTAAAATTCAAATTTTGACTTTCCAAGTCAAATTTAACTCTGCAACTTTGCAGTTTTACTTTGTTGAATAACTCTTAGACAATCCTAAGTATTTTAAACTTGTATTTTTCTCATGAATTTGTGGATTTCACTCTAAATTCTCCATTTTCCACAAATTTGCACAGACTAAAATATGTAACAACGAATTTCACCAATTTTCTATGGTTCTTGGCCCACACAAGCCCGATGTTTGAAACAGAATCTCTGATACCACTTTGTAATGCACTTGACACCCATGTTGAGTCTCATCACTGCTAAAATAAAATTAAAATAAAATTAAAAATTCCCAATACATATAACAAAAAACCAAGGGAAGTAGACCCATAAAACTACAACAGATAACATGTGAATTTATCCATGCATCTAAAACATTTATACATTCATGAATGCATGCAAACCCAACAAAACATAACACAACATTTAGATAAACATTTACATAAAGGAATAACATAACAACATAACAACAACACTTATTTGTTAATCATTAACCAACTAGCTGCATACAAAGGATGAACCTCTCAGCCATAGGAATTGTTGTCCTTTTCTATCAACAATAGGCCACCCCTGAGCTGAGGCTATGAGTCCACAAGGATATCTGACACACTGGTTTTCCACTCTTCACACACAACAACCCCAAAACCCAGGTTTTACTCCCACATCAGACCCAATCCATCAACTCTCTCTTCCTCACAACCTGCACTACCGAAGGAATGTACCCCTTTCACTGCTCACAGTCCCTCAATTTGTGTCACTCATTTATCAGGGCTTCCATTGCACTCGATTTTCTAGGAACTCTCAGCTAGGGACTTCCAGGAATCCTCAGCTTCCCAAGGAGAGCTCACAATAGCCTTCACAAACCTCTTGAGCCATTTCCTCAACAAGAAGTCGCACTACAAGATTACTGCCCATTTCACAGGAACACAAGCCTCCTTCTCAGCATAACACATAGCCAAACAATGGTCTCCTTCAATCACAACATGGATGGTTCTCTTCCCAACACTCAACTCCTCTCTTGCTATTCAAAAACTGCATGTAAAAATTGTCCCTATTCTACATACAAATTTCCCTTCTTCCTTACTTTCTTGACTCTCACTCTTCCCAAAGATGATTGTACTTCAATTCATGCTCCCCAATAACTCACACCCACCCTCTTACATGAGTTTAATGATTGTCTTTGGGAATACTCAACAACAAATAGAAGGTTATGCACAATGATAATAATTTCAGGAATGAGGGTGGGACTAATACCCATGAATAATTCCCCCTTTGACCCCTTTCTCTTGTGGAATCATATCCCCCCATCATTCTTCATCTCTTTCTTATCACAACCAATGATTATTTATTTTATTGATTATTTAATTCACATAATATACAATTCACCTGCCAACCACATTAAATCAATACATAATCTTTTCCCCAACACATCAACTCACCAGCCTAATTCACATTGATACAATTACATTATAATTTGTAGGGATTAAAAATGGATATATTACAACACAGTAAACCAATTCCTAGTAATTCTCTCACCCAAAGAGAATATTCCATAGGATTGACAACATGCTTCTTCAAATCCAAACCCCCAAGGAATTACAAGGTTACAATGATCCAAGGTTACAATAGCTCCTCCCCTTGCACTCTCCAAGCAAAGGTCAAAATGATAGAATGGACGAATGAAATCAATGTGGATTACACTAAAACTCAACATTATATTTTCATGTTCCCGTGTTGACACTGGTCACTCAATCAACTACCTTTTCCTCCACTTGGTAATTTGTTTCTCCACTTAGGAACTTAGGATAAAATCATATCATAAATACTTATGACTTTAAGGATATATTATTACATTCCCTTGGATTAAGCCCCCCTTGACAACCCATTTTCCTTAGATCCTATCCCCCCTTTCCTTCTCGTGCAGTCCTATCCCCCCATACTCTTTATCTGACTCAATATGTAGCAGTGATGTATTTTATTAATATATCACATAGGTTCGTCAACCTTATATCACATAGGCACTCCGACCCAAAACATCTTGGCTCACCAACCTATAAAACATATGCATATTTACAACTTGGTTCTCGACCTAGGGGTATTACACTCACATTCCATATATTCACAAAGTCATATGAAGAATTGGATAAATTGCTAAAGCTAACATTTTACCAAAGCTTATAATTCAAAATAGCTTAAAACATGGAATAAACACCACAATTTAGTAAAGGATTGAAATCCAACACAAGGGAGGTTTCCCTAGCAACCTTGAGGAATCCCATAGCAAGATTGAATCAAGTCTATGGTCGCCTATCTTGGTAACTCAATTATACCACCACTTAGATCAAAGTTGTCAAGGCAATAGCAAGTAGAGGGTGGGTTAGTGAGGTAGTTTCTAGATTTTTGTAAGTGAAGTGTCCAAGGCAATATATGATATCTAACAAGTCAAAACAAGTCAAGGATATACCCCAAGCACTACAAATCAATGGTGAAACTATGGATGTCATAAAACTTATGTTTTAAGATGAATGATTTAGCAATAAGACAAGTTACAACAATAGAAATATAACATCCTTTAAAACCAATAGTCATGTAATGAAAGAGGCCTGAAAATGGAAGCCTAAACTAAGGTTTTAGATAACAAAAGTTTGTTGAAATTTAAATGACATAAAAAAATCTTTAAATGTCCAAGAGGTCAAACCCTAACAAGATGAACATTGTAACAACAATACAATAAATGATGTCAAAGAAGATTCCAAGGTGAAAAATTCCACTAAAACCCTAGATGTCAAGCTAGAAGAAGGTTGGAATTTAAAGGAAAGTTCTAACTTAATCACAAGGAATCAAAGGAGAAAAGACTAGTGACATCTAGCTTCCTTGGGTATATGGAGTCAAGAATGCAAATTTATTGGAGAGAAAAGGAAAGAAGAAGACGTAAGAGATAAACCCTTGGGTAGTCCACTACAAACCCTAAGAGTCCACCCTATGTCTTCTAGAAACCTTTAGGAAGAGATCAAAATGGATCTTGGTTAAAATCCTAGAGTAGTCCACTATAAACCCTAGAGCTTTAACCTATAAAAATAAGACTAGGATAGTCCACTACAAAGCCTAGAAATACCCTTATGTCCTTCAACAAGCTTTAAATAAATGATAACAAGGGAAGGCATCCCACTACAAACCTTCATAGGGTTTCAAGACAAGGTTTATTCAAGAAAATACAAGATAGTATGCAATTATCACCACTTTGATAAAACATTCACTTAATACATCAAGAAACACACCATCAAAGACTTGAAAAGAGAACCTACTGGGCAAATCAATGAGTATCCACGAAACCCTAACCAGGAAATCATCCACAAAACTTGAAAAGAATCCACAAGATCATCTGCAAAACAAGGCGCATAAGTTCTCCATGGTGAAAAACAAAGATATAATACAAGTGTTGTGATAGTTATCCAAAATATGAGTTATGATTTACAAAATGGAGTTCTCCCTCTATATATATGAGGTAACCAAGCACTAGATCCTCTTAAGAAGACCCTAAAACATGTAAATCCATGATAGAAGGTGGATAGGTCTTAGTCTGACCCCCAAAAATTCCTCCAAAATGAAAATATAATACTAAGACATTAAAACATCCTCTAAAGAAGCCACATGTGTAAGTATAGACTACAAAAAGAGGTGATGCCATCTCCTCAAAGGGTATAGGGGCTCCAAAAGTCACATCCATCCCCAAAAGGTGCAAAGCATCATAAAATGTTATTCCCCCTCACCAATAGGGTCTCACGACATGCCAGGTCATCAATCCAATCCATAACATCCTCAAAGAGTATATGACGTCATCAAGTCTCCATGTGGCATGTCCAGTTGCATGTGCAATGTCCTAGCCCATCACTGCAATATCCCAAGTCCAGGAGGTGTTGAGAGGTGTTGAAAGGCATGCCAAGTCATTAGGTAGCTTAACACTCATCATCATGGTCCCAACGTCCTCTACATAGTGTGCAACATCCAAGGTAGAAGCATAAGGATGTCCTCCATAGGACCATCTCCAAGGGTGCATCATCATCAAGCAAAGGCTCATAGAATCAGGTAAGCCCAACCATTATCGATGCAAGAGCCATTAGAATTATAAAAAGTAAGCCACAATTTAACACAAAATCGACATAAGTAATTCACATTAGGTATCTTCTTCAAACTTCACACTAGCTTAAGACTTTCTGCAACCTGTCAAGTTTAGGTATGGGAGGACCATCACATGACCCTATTAGGTGTGCCAGTAGCCAAGTAGAGGAGTATTTCTTGAGAAACCCAACAAAGAGTAAGTGTAAGTGAATGGTGTGACATGGTGTTTACTTCATGTCAATGTCATTAACATGAAAGTCCATCTGTGAGGTTCATCTCCATGAGCACCTTTCTAGAGGGAATGCTTGGTACATTGAGTTACCCTTTCCTCGGCACTATTTGTTTCCAAACCCATATTCTTTCCTCTTGATATTCATTAATTGCTTTGCAAGAACCTTTTTAGGTTTATGCATTTATTTTTAGTTGGTTTCAATTCAGTCCTTTTAATTTGATATGCATTTAGTGCATTAGGACTTGGGCTGATGGCCTCATAGTGAGACGGTAGAGCTCAAGCTAATTTTTTGGCTTTTGATTTATCAATTTTTATCCCATTTCATTTTCCATTCTTTTACCAACTACATCAACCTTGAGCATTCGAGCCCCTTCTTCTCATAGGAGGATGAAGGTAGGGACCTTTTTGGGATACATGTAACAACCACTTATGTGTTAAGTATGGAAGATAATGGTACATTACCCATATCAAGGCCTCCTAGTAGTAGCCATGTTCCCCAAGAGTGACAACACTTGACTAGGACACATAAGATGACCACCAAGGTGAAACAAAAGGAAAAAAGCATAACTTCCAAGCATCATGATCCATTATCTAACTTCAACCCCTGATCCTCACTTAAATGCCTAATGTATTAAATCTAACACTTTGTAAGAAACAATGACTAATGTACGTCAACATCATGTGTGTTGGACCACCATCATCAGATGAATCTACTGATCAAGTGAATGAGCCGAGCAATGATGAGGAGAGAGACATCTAAGGAACTCTTATCTGTGGAGAATGTTGATCATCATCTCTAGAATCATTGTTTACAATGTGGATCATGAAGAATGATCTCCTCTAATTACCCTTAGATGAGAGGAACAACATTGCTTATTGCCTTCACATTAAGGATTGTTTTCAAAATGCAACAAATTTAGTCTCAAAAGGTTTTTATGTAACACTTATATCAACCATAAAAAAATATTCCTTTATATTTCCACAAAAGTAAGTGCATTTTATTCTAGTTTCTAGATTCACCAAAAAAAACTTAAATCCAAACTAAATCAGTTCACATTGAACATGGAAATGCCAGCTTTAGTACAGGAGAGATTCACCCAAAAACTTTTAAAAGGCTGAACCTGACCACATGAATAAAAGGACAAAGACT
>JASDQU011443405.1:4836-19632 GCA_032191745.1 Picea mariana | reverse complement strand
AATAATGATAATATTCATTAATCTTGTGACAAGGGGGTAAGCAATTAAATTGATTTATAAAATCTTTTGGGATAAAATTTAAAAAGGGGAAATACTTGTTTTACTTATTATGCTAATTAAAATTTATTCATTAGAAATAAAATGGGAAGAAGGGTAAGTTTATGCACTTGCCTTTTTAAGTTTAAATAAAAAGGGGAAAGAGGGAAATCTAAAATAATTAGGAAACTAGGAGAAAGAAGGAAACATAAAAAGAAAAGGGAAACACAAGGAAAAATCAGAAAGTATAACTTAGTAAGATGTCTATCATTAAAGAACCTTCTAAATTTCATAATACTGCATTTTAACCCCTCCAGTAATTACCACCATTTTTTCTTAGTGCAGGGAATAGAATTTGTTTAAAAGACCAGGAAATTGCTATTTCAAATGATTGTTTTGCTTCTTTAAAAGACCACGAATTTGCCATTAAAGTTGACTGTGATCTGTTGTTTAAAGACCATGGATTTTCTATTTCAGATGACTTTTTTTGTTGCTTTAAAAGACCACGAAATTTCCATTAAAGTTGGTTGCGATCTGTTGTTTAAAGACCATGAATTTGCTATTCAGATGATTGTTTTTTCTTCTTTAAAAGACCATGACATTGCCATTAAAGCTGACTGCAATCTGTTCTTTAAAGACCACGAATTTGTTATTTCAGATGATTGTCTTTCTTTTTTAAAATACCACGAATTCGTCATTAAAGTTGACTACGATCTGTTGTTTAAAGACCGAAATTGTTGCTTGTGTATGACTGGCAATTTTCCAAACTTATGAAGTCTACATTCATTTTTATTTGTTGGGATTTTTCCATCCTTAAAGACTGAAATCGTTGCATGGTGTAGAACGGGAGATTTTCCAAACTTATGAAGTCTGCATTCGTTTTTATTTGTTGGGTGTATGCCATATTTAAAGACTGAAATCGTTGCCTGATGCATAACTGGCAATTTGCCAAACTTATGAAGTCTGCATTCATTTTTATTTGTTGGGCATTTTCCATATTTAAAGACCAAAATTGTTGCCTGGTGTATAAATGGCGATTTTCCCAACTTATGAAGTATGCATTTGTTTTTATTTTGTTGGGTGTTTTCCATATTTAAAGACCCAATCGATTCCTGGTGTATAACCAACGATTTTCCAACTTATTAAGTCTGTTTCATTTTTATTTTGGTGGGAAACTTGCCACTTATCTCTATGTCTTCCTGTCTCTTGCCAGCCTTGTCTTGACAACCCTCCCCTTTTCCAGTAATATAATGTATAACTTCAATGTATATGGCATTAAATCTCATTAACCGAGTATGGTATTAATCTCATTGAAAGCATGTGGCAATAAATATCATTGAATGTTTATGGAATTAAATCTCATTAACGAATATGGCAGTGAATTTCATTGAATGCATACGACAGTAAATCTCATTGACTGGGTATGGCATCAAGTCTCATTGAATGTATAGCCTGAATGTATAGCTTTATTTATAAGGCATTAATCTCATTGAATGTATAGTGACTTTCTTGTAACGGGTAGCTTGAAGTATATGACATTTATAGATCGTAAGGTATAGCTTGATTTTTATGTAATGTATAGCTTGATTTAGATAGCACTATTTAATAGCATTAATTATCGTTGATTAACATTGAGGTTACCCTTATTCATAAACAACAAGGTAGCATTAAAATTTCTTTGATTAGCATCTTTTGGTTCACGTGCCTTGAGGTTCTAGTCCTTATTCGTCAAGGTCGTGGTGTCGGGAGGGGGATGTTGTCCCTTAGTTGGTAGGCGTGGTCACGTTGTGTCTGGAAGGTAGTTGTTTCCCTTGTTTCTCTACGCATGTTTTTCCCAGTTAATATCGCACTAGTGCATGGAGTCTTAGTTAACTGTTTCCTGGATTGTGTTTTTGAGTTCGTCGTCTGTGGTGTGGTTAAACTGTTGTCATCGTCACCTTCTTGCCTAAAAATTAAAAAAAATTGCACTTCTTCTTCACTTGTAGTCATAACGAAGGGTTTGTTACACTGTACCATACCAAGTATCAATCCTGTACCACAACCTATACCATAACAAGTGCATCAACCATGCACCAACACCTATACCAAATTTTCCATCAACCATGCACCAACACCTGTACCAAACCGTGCATTAATCGTCCACCAATACCTATGCCAAATCGTTCATCAACCATGCACCATAACCTATACCATATGCCTCACCCATCAACCATGTACATCAAAAATGTACATCAACACCTGTACCATACCATGTACCAACAATGTATCTCAACCATATACCATATCACTCAATCATACCATACACCATGTAGCATATGATATATGAAGAAAGTACCATCAAAGGTGTACCTCAACAAAGTAACAAACAACAAAGATCATATACCAAGTATATTCCTCAACCATGCACATAATATGTGCCTCAAGCATGTGCCAATGTCTCAACAATGTTGACACCCAAGAGGAAACATAAAATTCCTTTCTGCAAATGGGTTGCAATGCGTTATTATTTATATATATTTAAAATAATACTACATAGGTGGGACGCCTTGATAAAAACAATTATATAAAGCGCTCCTCTTATTACGCTCATGATTACCTTACGAGAAAGATTTAGAGTTTGATAATAAGAATGGAAATCCTAACCTATTTCCATGTGCAACTAATGTATGTTAAGGGTCCTAGCAATTTTATTTCAAAATGGAGGAAATGTTTATTTTATTAAACATATTAGTTTACTCTTGCTACACTTAGATTTTGATATATTGCTTCAAATATAAGCCACATGAAACTCATGGTATATTTGCATACATGGGTGAATGCTTATTATGTTGAATGTAATACTCCATTAGAAAGGAATGTTTGACATGTTATTTCGGTGCTAAGTGTTAATTGGCCATATTATTGCTACGAAATCCATATGAGAGGTTGATTCGAATTTGAGTTTGGAAATGGTATGTTATGTTTTTTGGATATTGGATATCTGATGGTCAATATTCTATGTTTGGAACAAGGTTTTTGGGAATTGGGTGTGCTCCATATTTGGCTATAGTTGATGGAATTTATTGTGAAAAGAGGGGAAGCAACATGCATGTACTGCACGTCGTTCTTACCCTACCTCCAAGACACCACCTTCACTTTCTCCTCGCATTCATTTTTTCTACTTTGGTTAGCATCGCCTCAATTTTGCTCGATCTTTAGTGCAAAAATAGTTGTGTTATTTAGCTTTATGGAATTCTTCTTACATGGATGTTGGATCTTATCTCTCCATTCATGGATGGTTAGCTATTCTCCAAATAAAATTATTTTTTTGTCTCTTAGAGTTTTCATGAAGAATGTGTTTTTTTTCCAAAGTTTATAATGGATTTGTTGTGGGAATTTTGATTGTGTAACTCACATTTCAATTTGGGATTCTTCCTGTTGGCATTTAAATGTTTCAAACTAGAAATATTGTTTAGAATTTTATTTTGTTTGAAGTATATGGTTGTATGTTTTTGGATAAAAGGTGGTATTACTATAATATGGTCGTTGGAAAATAATTGTGGGTGAAGATGTCTGAGTTCACTCATTTCATATGATTAATTTTGAGGGTTTCCTCTATAAAATAAAAATAACAGTCGGGTCTTCTAACTATTGTGTAGTACCCTAACCCTGGAGAATGTGAAATATTATTATTACAACAACTTGTGGTGTTATGGGTGCCATGTGTGTTTTATCTTGCTGTCATTTTGATGGGAAGCATTAAGTTTTTCTTTTACTACAATGCACGTTTCAAACCTTACACCCATATGCATGCTCCAAGCCTCATTTCCCCTTCCAATATCCAGGCAAGTGAATAAAGGAAAACCGAAATTTGAAATTTTGTTCTGTTTGACACAAAAAACTGAAAGATTGATATCACCCACAAAATCGTGTCTCGTTTTTTATTTATCAATAGTAAAATTTCCTATTACTTGTTTAATATTTATTTTTCATGTCCTATAATTCTCATATTTGAAGAAGAAGAAGAATAGGATTATCCCCTGAAGTTACTCCTATTTCTGAAATAGTAAGGAGAAAGTTTTTTTTCCAAACACAACAAAGTTATCTTAGGAGAACCCTATCTGATTCTTCTAGTTCATTTTCATCTCTCATACCTATCACCTTCAATATGACGTCTTTGGGTAGTGGTAGTGGCACCGAAGGTCCCTCCTCCTCACAACCTTTTGCTTCATCCGTTATTAGTAGTATCTATAGTCATCGAGTATCTTTTCGATCTACTACCAATCCTACTAAGGTCATTAAGAAATATGGACTTTTTCAATTTGAGGAAGATGCTACAACCACCCCCTAGCACATCTCTTCTCCCTTGAATCTCACACCAACCACCCAAACATTACTGAAATTGAAAGATCATTTACCTATGTTCTCATGAAATGGTATCGTTACCATAAATGAACACTTGGTAGCATTTTCGAATGCTTGTCATAACATAGGGGATAACGATAATGAAACTTTCATGTGTCTATTTGTCAATTCTCCTGAAGGGAAAGATGCAACAATTGTTTTTGACCACCTGCCAGAAATCCTTTCAACTTGGGAAGAACTGGTTTATTGGTTCAAATTGACTTAAGGACAACCCAAGAGTCCAACTGATCAGTTAAGGGAATACAAAAATATTTCCTATAAATATGGTGAAACCATTAAGATTTTTAACCTTCATTTCACCAAGATATATAATAAAATCACCGAACTAATCTGTCCTCAAAATAAAGCTACTTTCATTCATTATTATAATGATTTACCTGCTCCTTATCAACATTTACTTAAACAAAAGGATATTAGCAATCTTGTTTTTTCCCTTCAAACTTCCCTAGAATATGAAGAGAAACTTGAAAGAACGGGTCTTCATAACGAAGACTTGGTAAAGAAAACATTCATGTATTCCATTCTACAACTCATATAAGATATGAATAATAGGATGATAGCATACGAACAACAAGGAATTTCCTCTTCCTCTTCTCCTGAGGCTTCTTCTTATTTGCTAGCGCCTTTTAGAAATACTTATGAAAGCATTTTTCAGACAAAGGCCATAATGACTCTCACTTGGTGTAACTTTTGTGAAGAAAAACATGATGAGAATACTTGTGAAGTTAAAATAAATGCTAGAGATAAGATCTTTGGAAAAAGGCTCGATACCATGATCGTTGTGTTAGATTGGGTTGAGCCAGAGGATTTTATGATAGTCAATACCAAGAATAAATCTTACACTACCAAGAGAAAATTTGATCTTCCCACGCTTCTTCTTCCCCAAGCTCATCTTCTCAAAGTGATGATAGTCAATTTATTTGAAGAGTTGAAGGAAGAAGATTCAACTGTAAATATGATAGGTGTAAATAATTTTAGGAACCCTGTAAAAAAAAATCCTTTCTATATCTCAGTAAAAATCATGGATAAAACAGCTCATTGTTGCCTAATTGATGGTGGGTCTGGTCCAAGTGTTATGTCTAAAATAATCATGGAAGACATTGTCTTATCTTGTACCAACAAAAATTCTATAAGTATTCTCTCTTATAATAATCTGCAACAATCAAGTATAAGTGAAATCAAGGATGTAACCTTTGTTTTGTGTGCACATCCCAAGATAAGGAAAAATCTCAATATCCAAGTAATTGATATGTCGATGAGTAACTACTCAATTTTTTTGGGAAGGGACTAAAAAGAATTAACTTTTGTATACCTTTCACTTGATGGTACACATTTATCCATCCCTCAAAACAGAAAGAACATTATAGTTCTTAGGGAAGAAAGAATTTCACCCTATATAGAGAGCGGTCCCCAACCCAATGTAAATTATCTCGAAGAATATTTGGGGGTTTAATATATCTTTGTTGATGAAGGTCACAATATATTTGAACCAATTGATTTTGATTATGGCACATGACACATTTATTTAGATGGATCATGTTCAAACGAAGGTAATGGAGTCCACATCATTCTATATTCCCCTATAGGAAAAATTCACAATTTCTATTATAGGTTGGAAATTGTTTGTAAAAACAATGTTGTTGAGTTTGAGGCCTTATTGTTGGGCATTGAAAATGCATATAACCTTGGTTGTGGCCACCTTACAAACTTTGATGATTATGATCTTGTTGTGAATCTTGTATGAAATATTTATGTACCAAACAATAAGTTACGTAAAAATTATACCCAAGTTGTCTGGATGTTGATTTCAAATATGTTATCATTTAACATCACTAATGTTAAGAGGGAACTTAATTTAATGGTTGATAGATTAGTTGTTTTTGTAGATTCTCCTACTCAACAACGTTTTATATTAATATAATGTTTATATTAAATATTTTATAATTATGTTTATTTCTTTATACGCATATAGTGTATATTATATTAATATAATATTTATATTAAATATTTTAATAGTTTTAAAGAAAAATGTATAAAAACTAAATTTAATTATCTATTTAATAAGATTGTTTTAAATTATAAATATATTATAATAAGTTTTAAGTCATAACATATGTATTACATATTGATATGAAATCTTTTATGGCTAGATTTTCCTAAGGAAAAATATTGTAGAGGCTCTTTCTTTCGATTAAGGACCCCAATATGGGGGGAAGAGCCCCTCGTCCCTCCTCTGCCTCGAGATATTATGGTTTTTCAGTCTCTAATTTATTCTTACAAGAAAATACAGCAGAAAGCCCATTCACGCCTTGTGAAGAAAGTGGATAATATCCCAAAACTTCTTGTTCATTTGTCTTCGACTCATCCATTTGCTTGGATGAAAATGGGCTCATTGGTCAATTTACTAGGCTTTGGAATTCTCCCCGAGCCATGAATCAGTGGTTGGATTTGAAATGGAAGAAAAATATTCAAGGTGAAATGTCCTCAACATTTCGTGGTAAGGGTTTCTTTGTCTTTCTATTTGAAAATAAAGCAGATCAGGATCTAATATTTTGAAAGAACCCATATTTCATGGGGACAAGGGGAATGCATTTGAATAAGTGGACTCCTTTTTTTAGTCCAAAGAATGATATCCCCTTTGCAGTGTCCTTGTGGTTTCATCTTCCTTACCTCCCTCTTCATTTTTGGAATCATGAAACCCTTATAAATATAGGTAATACATTGGGAAAGTATATTTATAGTGTCGAAGCACGAGATGGACTGCGAGCATGTGTCAGGATATATGTTGAGGTATATTTTGAAAAAGTATTTTCTGAATCCATCCAATTAAACTTAGATAACTACATTAAAAAGGTGGATTATGAACTTCCATTCAAGGGAAAAACATATCATGAATATGGGCACTTTGCTAAAAATTGTCTGCAAAACAAATTTAATCAGCCAAAAGAACATGCCCAAGATCAATGGAAGAAACCTAAAAGGAAAAAGACAGCCGAAAAGTTGGTAATTTAGCAATCAGGCCATGGTTAGGGAGGAATTTCATCCTCTCCTTCTACCCAAAACCCTATCTCTCCTCAGAAAGGAGAATCCAGTTAGAACAAGTACATTCTGTTAGTTAATATAGAAGAAACACTTGAAGAAACAAGGGAAATTCAAGACTAACAAAAAAGGAAGCACTCAAAACAGGTCCATAACATGTAGATCTCATCAGTATAGAGTAGGGGAATCTTACTCATGGAAATGGAGATCCTTCTTGACTAAAATCTCTTCTCGTCCCACTTCTAGGATTCCAGTAATTCTTGAGGAAGGGCTCCATGAAGGTTGAAGAGATGATTTTGAGTCTAAAGTATCTCAACCATTCACAACAAGGAAGGTGGGAAGGAAATCCAATCGAAATCGAAGGGAAACAAAAGTAGATCGAGAAAAAGTGTTGGGTATTCAAACATTTCTAGAAGAGATTCTTAAAAAATATGGAAAATCAACAAAGACCCAAGCCACTTCATCCAAGGGTACATATTTATATCCCTTTAAGGGGGTGGGCACACAATCAATTGGTAAATGATGAAAATTGTCTCCTAGAATTGCAAAGGATTAGGTAGTAATGAAAAAAGGAATATATAGGAAAATTAATTCATTTAGAAAATCCTTCTATCCTCCTAATCAGGAGACTAAATTGAGAGAGACAGAAGATCTCCAAGAAACGAAAATAATTTGTAAAAGAAGTAAGGGTCTAGCAATTAGTGGAAGAGGTTCCTTAGGAGAACTATGTACACTTTGGAATACAAATATGTTCCACTTGGAGGACAACTATTATGAAGTGAATTGGCTTCTAGTCAAGTTGGCACATATTCCTTTAGGTATGTCATATTTCATAATTAATGTTTACATGCCTAATGATTATTTGGAAAAAATAGAATGCTGGAATTCCATTTTGGATTTGGAAAATGGGGATCCTCTTCAAAATTTCATTATAGTAGGGTATTTCGATATTACATGACTCTTGAAATAAAAAAGAGGTGGAACGATTGTACATGATCAATTTTGTGAAAAGATTGATGATTTAATTTTTTTTATTGATCTCATTGATGTCCCTCCTAAAAAAAGAAAAATTGCATGGAAAAATATAAGAGCAAGGCCTGGTCATATATCATAGCTAGGCTCTATCGATTCCTAATAAGTAGCTATTTTCTCTCTCTTCCATCTTCTTTCTTCTCCAAAATTCTTCCCTGGGATAGCTCTGATCATCACCCTATCTCCTTAACTTTTGGAAAAGAAGTCAATTGGGGGCCTATTCCCTTTCAATTTACCCCTATAGATGGAAAAGTCTTATTTTTCCTCCTTACATCCATAACTTGGTGTCAGTGGATCACAAGGTCCATAGTTCAAATTTGGGAACATAAACTCAAGCTCACAAAATCGACAATCAAGCTTTGGGAAAAAAAATTATCTTGTCCTCTTCAATTGGAGATTCTGGAAAAGCAGAAAAATTTAGAAGACATACAAGAAAGCATAGATAGAATGAATGTTCAACCAAAACTTCTACAAAGGGAATATGTTGCACACCATGAATATATAAAATCTCTAAAATATGAATAAACAATGTGGAGGATAAAATCAAGACATTTATGGTTACATGCTGGGGACAAGAACACAACTTTTTTCCATAAGCAAGCTAAAGTAAGACAATGGAAAAATAAAGTAGATGAAATTAAGTCCCCAACAGAAGAATTAATTTAGGATTTTGAAGAAATAAAACAACAAGCAATCATACACTTTAACATATTGTATACAAAATAAGGATAAATGTATGAGGAGTTGATTAACAACTTCATCTCTCACCTCCCAGAATTTGTCTCAGAAACTGATAATCAAGAGCTAAATAAACAAATAGAGGAAGAGGAAATATTGAAGGCAATCAATCAATTTAATCTGGATAAGTCTCTAGGTCCTGATGGGTTCACCATTCACTTATATAAAAGATGTTGTTCTATTATTAAATTTTGTTTCATCAAAATGATCAAATATGTTCAAAAACATTATCGATTAAAGAGAGATATAAACTCAATTTTTTTGGATTTGATTCCAAAAGAAAAAGGAGCTTCCTCATTCGACATATTTCATCCCATTTCACTCTATAATGTCTCTTATAAAATCATTGCAAAGATCATAGATAACATATTAAATCCTCTCCTATGTTCCTTAATCCTTCCTAATAAAGGAAAGTTTGTAGCAGGAAGAAAATTTTGGGACAACATAATTTTAGTTCAAGAGGAAATTCACTCAAGTCACAATCGAGGAGAAAGAGGTATGGAGATAAACATTGACATGGAAAATGCTTTTGATAGAGTAAAACATGACTTTCTCAAGGTTGTTTTAAAATAATTTGGGTTTAATCAATATTTTATTTCTTGGGTGAATTCGTGTATTTCTAATCCTTGGATAGCTCCTCTAATCAATGGAATACCAAACCCTTTCTTCAAAGCCTCAATATGATTAAGATAGGGCTTCCCTCTATCACCTCTACTATATGTGCTTATGTTAGAATATCTTAATCATCATTTGGAATGGGACTGTATCAATGGCTTAATTCCAATTCTTCGTATAGCCAAGAGAGTCAAAAGAATTAATCACTCCCAGTTTGTTGATGACACTTTAATATTAGGTGGTGCTTCTAGAATTATGGAAAGGAATTTTAAATTGGTGTTGGATCAATTTATTTAGACATATGGAGGTCTCATAAATAATAATAAAAGTGATATATATTACTAGAACATCAATGTGGCGTGTCTCTTGTCCATCTCTCAAATATTATCCTTCCCTATTCCATATGACTAGAATCTCTTTAAATATCTTGGGATTCCTATTTGTTTAAAATCACTCCTAGGGGAATAATAGCATATAATTCTACAAAAAATCAAAGAAAAGATGGAAGTGTGGAGGGCTATTTGGTTAAATCTAGCAGGGTGTTTGGTATTATTTCAATTTTATTCCTTCTTGGCACCTATGGGAATTAAAAAGGCCTTGCCCCATATCACTCAAAATTTTCTTTGGCGAGGAAAATCTAATACAAATAGATTCCATTTGGTTAATTGGAATATTATAAAAATACCCAAGGAAGATGGGGGGATAGGAATTTAGGATCCATAATTAGTAAACATACATTTGGGGTCAAAGATTCTCTTGAAGATTGTCACAGGAAATAAAGAATGGATGAAACTATATATTGTTAAAAAATATGGCTTGGGAAAGAGAAGGTGTTGTGTAGATTTGATCCCCCCACATACTCTTGGCTCTCTTATCTAGAATTTTCTCCGCACCTCCATTTTATTTTTTCAAAAAGATCTGTATTGGGTCCCAGGTAATGGAAAATCCATCAAACTATGGAAGGACATGATTTTGAACTTAATCCCTCTGGAAGAAGACTCACTATATGAAGAATTAAAGATGTGGTTGGAGAGTCATCATAAATCAACTTTGTTTGATATCTCTGCATGGAATAAAGATGGTTCCTGGAAAATCTGGAATCTCAAGGAACTACCACCACAGTCACAAAATTAGTCCTAGTCCCTTATTAATTCTCCAAGGGGGTGGCTCGAGTTCATTGGAAAAATCAAGATTTTCATGATTGGGGTTATAAGGGTTAATCAGTAAAAGAAGGATATCAGTCTTTGCTAGCTCAAACAAACCTTCTAGAAAGGTCTACTTGCTGGAAGAACATTTGGAATCCAGATGGTTTTCCAAAAATCAACATATTGTTTTGGACCCTTGCACATGGGAATATACGTACTGGTGAAAATATTTTGAAGAGTGGTTTTCAGGGTCCATTTCAATGTGTGTTGTGTGAAATAAATATTGAATCGACACATCATCTCTTTTGGGACTATGAATTTTCAAAACAGGTTTTTTCTTTTATCTTTCAAGAGATATGCTCAAAAATTCAGTGGCTAGCTAGCTTTAAAAATATTTTGCGAAAATGGGAGCAGTGTTATCAAGGTAATTTTTAAGGAAAATAATCTTCAAAATACTCTAGAAAGACATTCCTAAATATGTTTATTGGAAAATATGGTTACAAAGGAATCGTACAGTTTTTAAAAACAAGCATACCCCCCACTCTAATTTCTAATCAGGAAATGATTCATTTGGTTGAATTCATGAACTTCAAACATCTTTGGCAACAAGATATACCCTCATTCTTTCTAGATGAGGAATCTTGGGTAAAAAAATTCAAACTTTCTTTTGTTTTTAAGTCTAAGATTCCCCACCGATCAAGGTGTAAACTTTAATTTCCTTCATCAAATCTTGATTCTTTGATTTCCACTCAATCGATTCATACCTCATGCTTTTATGGGGCTTCCAAGGGTAACCTAGGGGAGGCAGGTGTGGGGGTATTGTATGGACCTGGAGAAAACAATTTTTTTTTATTATTCGAATTTGGGAATAGCCACTAAGAACAAAGCATAAGCTTACACTTTGTTCCAGGGCATCCAATTGGTCAAGCAATGAAAAATTATATGCTTCAATATAATCAAGGATTCAAAGAATTTTATCAGATTTTTGGTTTTTTACTCCTCACCAAAGGATATTTGTTTAAAGAATCTTTTGGATCATATTCGTCTTTCACTTCGAAACCTCCAAGTGAAATTATTCCATGTGGTCCAACAATATAATAGCGTAGCTGAAAAAATGGGCAATTTGGCCATAGGAAATCCCGTAGCACTCCTGATGGTTGAATCCATGGGGATTTTTCTCTCTCCTCCATGATCATATGGTAGGGCCCTCAAATTTTTTGTCCTTCCACGTGACTCTAGGTGGACGTGCGGGAAATTTTCTTGGCTCTTATACATGCATATGGTTTCATGGATTTGGATAAGAAAAGGCTTTGATGACATAGGACAAGTCATTAAGATAGAGGGTGAGTGGATGTCTCATTTAGTGTGGTGAATCGTTGTTTGTACCATCACAAGGGATTAACAATGGCTTTGGTCCTGATAGCACTTTCTCTAGACATTGGAAACGCACGGAAAAGACATTGGAATAATATTATTTTGACAATGGATGTCAACAAGAGAGTGGTAGTGGAGGTTGGATGCGAGAGAATTTGGAAACTTCAAGCATTTCATGTACGTCCCAGTTTTAGTAATCATTCCAGTAGGATAAGATTTCCATGTATTGTCATAAGGAGGAATAGAGGAGGAAGCATGGTTAAAAATAAAATTAGAGAAGCTTGTGTCATTAGTCAGAAGAATCCCTATGTCTCCTTGTCTTTGGTGTCTCTTGATTATCTCTTGTTAGGAAGGTTTGTCTTGGCGGTATTCGTGAGGGACAGGTGTTGGGTCACCCATTCTATAATATTAGATTTGAATTTTTCTGGTTGCATTATGGTGTTTCCATGGTTGGATTAGATACCTGGGATTAGTGTTGGTCCCATATTGGCATCATTTTTTCTTTTCAAAGAATTCTTCATCCTCGAAAATTATATTGAGATCCCGAAGATTTTTCCGACGTGGAAAAGAATGGACCCACAGAATCATGGGAATTTAAAGGATAGAGAAATGGAATAAAATTATTTTGAAGACAAACATAGATTGCTTATCAGAGTATTTGCTCTTAGTTCATTTGTCTCATATGTTTTGGATACTTTGGTAGAACATTGCACTTTAATTAGACAACTCCAAGATGAATTTTATTCTTTGAGGAGTCAAAATGAGGTTCTTTGTAGGCAATTGGATCAGATAGAGGAGACCTGAGTTCATTTGTCATCATCAAGCAGTGCAAGAATTGTATCAGAGGCATCAATAGCTCCAATTCCATACCTCAACAAACATGTGGTTAAGGATTGGAATCAACAGGGAATATCAAGGCTTCAAAATAAAATCAGTAGTTGATCAAAAAACATTTCAAATTATATATGTTTTCCCTCAGTATATGTATAGCTGGTATTCTTTACCTTTTGTATACTATTCAAAGTTGTAGTAGCACTAGAGTATGGAGTGAGATTCGAGGAAAGCTAGAATTTTGTTGGGAAATAGGCTTCATCCAACCAGTTTTGAATAGCTATATAACTATGTAAATATGAATCTGATCTATTGTAATTGGATGGTCTTGACCACACCATTTTAATACAAAATATTTCTCAATTTGTGTAAAAAAAAAAAAAACATATGGATTACATATTATATAGTCATTTCTATATTAGTATTGTTAGTATTAATTAGCTAGACCTTTTATTGTAATTGTATGTTGTCATATATATATATATATATATATATATATATATATATATATTAAAGAAATCTATTTTTAAGAATCATTGAGTCTAATGCATTTGATATATTGTAAAAGGAGACGGTCGTCTCAAAAAGTTTTATTATTCATTGACTCTTTATCATTCTCAAGGCATGGACTTGATTAAATTATTTATATTTGTATGTTATTTTGGGTATTTGGTCCATAACATTTGGTATCAAAGTGGATGGTCTTTTGTTTGACTCCTTGAAGCAAGTCATATTACCATTTTCACTCCAACATTTTCTTGGATAAATTTTTAGTGAGTGAAATTTTCAGGGTATATAGAGGACAAATCTAAGTATGTTGTATCAAACTTTAAGATTTTGGTTCCCTATAATTTTTTATTTATAAGCTATGTAAGTTAGGCTTTTTTACTAGTCCTTGAACTAGTTTCAAACAAATGTTCTTCCTAAAATAGTCATATCTGAACATAGAAAAATCCAAATCAAGAGTCTCCTATGGAATTAAAAAATAAGATAAAAAAATATGTTTCAAGTCCAAACTTCACACCTAGAAATGTAGTATTGATGACATAATAGTAGACAACTGATTTTTTTTTACATAGGGGAAAAACAAAAAGGTCTAGTAATGCATGCATAATTTTATCTTGGAAGGTACAAATTAAATGGGACTAATGGGAATAATCGCAACTACATATTTAAAAAATTCAACAACATAAGATTAAAATTTAGAAGTTGTAATAGGTTAAAAGTCATCCTACAGAACAATTCCCAAATATCGGTTTATAAATGTATATCAACTTAAAGCTTTTTTAACATTTTATTATAATATTTGTTTAGTGTGATTAAAAAAATGATAAAGAGAAAAAACATGTGAATCTCAAGTAAACATTATTTTTGGCTCGCATGAAGAGGGGTGTTGGAAAAAATTCTACACCTGATAAACCTCTAGAGAGTTCATCCTTGACACAAGAGAAGAAAGATGTGCAATTCTATACAGAAGAAAATGATCACAATCCTAGCCTCACTTAACCTACAAGGTTGACACCTTAGTAAATAGTTGAAAGAAGAAAAAAAAGGATATGTTTCAATTATGACAATGAGTACA
>JASDQU011443404.1:0-15439 GCA_032191745.1 Picea mariana | reverse complement strand
TCATGAAAACTGTGTCACTTGATTCTATGGCTCAAGAGCTTTCCAACGAGCCTTCATTTGCTCCATTTGGTGACTTGTAGCCCAAGTTATGCCCTTGCGAAGTTTGTGGCTTAGCCACTATCGAATCCCTGTATCCTTCAATCTTGATGGTTGGATTTGTTGTGCAAATCTCTATACCACATAAATAGTGTGAAATGAACTATCATCGTTTATGAACCTTAATGCTTTCCAACTATGTCGTGCTAGAGCTAGAGGCACTAGTCATGTGCTCCCTCGTAGATGCCATGTGTGTGTTAGTTCTAGCCAATTGCATGTGGTTGTTTGGTCTGCAGCATTCAAAAGATAAGTTTATCTATGCTTTCTGTAATCATTATATATTTTGATTATAAATCTTTATGGTTGTGAAAAATTAGGATTCTGACAGAATTTGTCATGCGTGCTAAGGCTTCCAACATCTTAAAAAAAAACTGGAGCTGATACAGAAATAGCTGTCCTAATCTTAAAACATCCTCAGATTCTCTATTTTGATTATAAATCTTTATGGTTATGAAAAATTTGGATTCTGAGAGAATTTGTCATGCGTGCCAAGGCTTCCAACATCTTAAAAAGAAACTGAAGCTGATACAGAAATAGCTGTCCTAATCTTAAAACATCGTCAGATTCTCTTTCCAATTCAAATTAGAACGGTGTAACACACATATATAAAGAAAATTATGAGCTCTCAAGGATTCAATTTCCAGTAGACCACAGCTAAGACTGATAATTTACAATTTGGTTATTGAGGATTCAATTCTATATAACATCTAGAGCCTATTCACAAGCGCCCACATAACCTTTGGGGAATTTGGGTATGGCAAACTACTGTTTCAGTCTCGTATCATTCTGCGACAGAATGCTACAGAAGGCCTTTGTTTTGGCAGGTCTGGAGTCCAAGCTCTTGGATGTGGATGATAAAACAACCATGCACTGTTGGACTCCAAAGAAGTGGGATGCCAACAAGCAAAATATCGTTCTCATACACGGCTTTGCTTCCAATGCAATGTGGCAATGGTACACACAAATAAGGCCTTTCACACATAGCTTCAATGACTATGTTCCAGACCTCGTTTTCTTTGGAGGTTTGACAACCAAAAGTTGTGAGAGATCCAAGATTTTTCAGGCAGATTCTCTCTTGAAAATGCTGAAGAGATTGGGTGAGCAAAATCAGTGTGGTTGGGACCCGTTATGGTGGCCTTATGGCTTACAATTTGGCCTATCTCTATCCTGAGGTTGTTTTTAAGGTGGTGAAAGACAACATAGAGCTGCTTAAACGTGCAAATTTGCCCAAGATTTCAGATCTTCTGCTTCCATAGCCTCTGGCTATTTTGAGGACTTTGACCAGACTCACTGTATACAAATCCCCAATCACCATACTTCCTAATTTTATCCCGAATGACTTCATTCAAACTCTATGTGGAAAATAGCGTAGAGAAAGTAGATTTCTGGAAGGCATTACTTGGCAGAGGATGTGAGTCCCCTCTTCCTGCTATCATCAAGGACGGGTTGATTGTTTGGGGGGGTGAGCATGACCAGATTTTTCCAGTTGACAAGGCCTTCCAACTCAAGAGGGTCAAGATATGTATTGCAGACCTACAAACTTGCCTCCAGTTTCGTATTTTCATAGCTGGGAGCCTTTTTCCTGGGTTTGCGCATGGCCATATTGTTTTCCACTGTTGTTGAATTCATTCATATCAATTCAACATACTCAATCATCTTATAAAGTTATAATTAAGATGGTGGAACCAGCAGATCAAGGCAAAGAAGGGGAGATCAAGATTACGTACCCTGAGATCGAACCCATTCCTCACATTCTATTGCTTTCACCTCAATTCTACGAGCATGAATTAGTGAATTCCGTTTTGTGGGATGATGTTGCAAAGCTTTGGGATGCCCCTCTTCTACCCAATCTGGTTTCAGATTGGAAAACGTGGAAATAAGAATGCATGAAAGGGTTTTCAATGTCTAATACTCTCCGTATCACGTGTACACTTCATAAGTTCATATGCTCAGCAGTGGGGTCATATATTGCTATTAAAGTTTTTAAGACTACTAAATCTTTAAGTCCTGCGACAACAGTATTTTTTCAATGGCTAGTGTGGAGAAAGGCATTTGATATGGTCCTCGGTACCTATAGTTGGTGGCATTTTTCTTACTTCTATTATAGAACTTAGTTTCAATATGTTTGGTTTCTGCATAGCAATCTTTGGGTGCCTTGCTACTTCTACAGAAACAATTCTTGCAGAGTTTTTGCTTCATGGATATAAATTTGATAGCATAAATACCGTATACTATATGGCACCTTTGCTACTATGATACTGGCTGATCCGGCTTTACTCCTCAAGGGGACTGGTATTTTGCACTGGTTAGAAAGGCAAGACACTGTTTACAAATTACGGCTCATTGTTTATAATAATCGGCTCTGGCATATTTTCCTTCTGACTGAACTTTTTCAATCTTTTATGTTATTCACTAGACAACTGCAGTTACTTTCAATGTACAGGAAATATGAAGGTGGCAGTGGCAATTATAGTATCATGGCTTATGTTTCGCAATCCAAGATCCCTCTTAAATGCAGTTGGATGTGCAATTACCCTTTTAGGTTGCACTTTCTATGGATATGTGAGACACAAGCTATCTCAAGATGTAGGAAAGTCTTATCAGTGAAAGCCCACGGATGTCTGGAAAAAGGCTCGAGATACTTCCACTTGTGACTGAGAAGATGACAAGAATTGAGCATCTGAACCTAATTAATTAGGTTGGAGTTCTTTATGAAGCTTGCAATTCTAATTCAGGCACACATTCGAGTTCTTTATGAAGCTTACAGCTCCTTAGTAAAGGTCTCTACTAACAGTGAGCATCAATTAATCTATTGTTTGTCCATAAACACCTGGAAAATATATTTCTCATTGTTAAGCTGCTGCCAATATGGCATTGTTGCTCATTCATAAGCAGTATCAGTTGATTCTGATATAGAATGCAAAGATTATAATACAATGATTGAGTTAGCTAATTTCTTCAGCTCATTTCTGTGCTCGTAGAGTGCTTTGGAATACTTCACTACTGTAGTCTTCAAAGTATACTCTGTGTACAGGATGCAGGAGTTATTGCACAGGCGATTATAATGATATTTTGACATGTGTAGAGCACCATTCGGCAGACAGAGCTAATGGTTTCTCACAAACTTAAATTCAATGGCCTCTTCTTGTTCAGTTTTCCAAAGATATGGAAGCACGTAAGACTGTTTTTCACTGGGTTCACATGCAGAAATTAATGGTGGATGCAGGTAAGTCAAAGTTGGGAATGAGGTTAAAGAGAAGTATAATGCCAATTTATTGGTGTGCTTCTGTAACTCATTCTCATTGAACGTCTATATTTGTTAAAGGTTTGAGCAAATACGAGAAAATAAAGGTAAATGATGGCTCTATATTGAAGATTGTCTTTTCATTTCTATAAAGGGTACTCCGCTTATTTTACAGCCGGCCTGTGGTGAACACAAGGGTGCTGCAGCTGTATCATGATTTTAGAAGTGGATTCTTCTCTGTGAACTTTCAAGGGAACAACAGTTTTCCTTCATTTGGTATGCCTTTGTTTCTTTTCCTTGCCATTCATTTTTAGAATGTAAATTACAGTTTTGACCTTGGAAATCTTGATTCAATACAAAATACATTCACAAGGTACGAAAATGTGTACATATGAATAGAACCAAAGAATCTGAGTATCAGTAATTTGATGATATACTGGATGGTTAGAATTTATTAATATTTCCGGTTCCCAAGAAATAGTGGAGAGCTAGTGACAGAGGCATCATTGCCTTCTTGAAGTACCTAGTGAAATCCCAATATCAGCCAAGTATTTTCCCTGATTGTTTTGTGTGTAATAGAAAAAGCAATGAAATATGATGCAATTTGGTGGCTGCTATCGAATCTTTTGTCAAGAGATACGAAAGATGGTTGCCTGGGTTTTGAGTCTTTGAAAGATTCAGAAGAGAACAAGGTCCAGGACGAGGTGGCATGTATTTTTTTGAGGACGGTTCTGTCAGTTATTTTTGGAAGTGATTACTTATTTCTATTTTCAAAGAATTATTCTATGCATCCGATAAAAGAATGAACGAATACTGAGCTGATGAATACGCTGATGGTTTCTAATCAGAGCTTCTGCTATCATTAATTTCAATTTTAGTCTTGTTTTTTGGGGATGTGTCCTTCAATCTTGATCGTTGGATTTGTTGGGCAAATCTCTGTACCACATTCATAACGTGAAATGAACTATTATCGTTTATGAACCTTAATGCTTTCCAACTATTGCTAGAGCTAGAGGCTCTATGCATGTGCTCCCTCATAGATGCCATGTGTTAGTTCTAGTCAATGCATGTCATATGGTCACCACATGTCAAGCCCTATCATCACACTCATGTGCCAAGTCATTAATGCATGTCATATGGTCACCACATGTCAAGCCCTGTCATTGCACTCATGTGCCAAGTCGTTAATGCATGTCATATGGTCACCACATGTCAAGCCCTGTCATCGCACTCATGTGCTAAGTCATTATCTTGTTGCTTTGATGGTCACTACATAGCATTGCTACCTCAACATTGGTTGTGTTGTATTACAGCATTCAACGTTTTGCTGCAACTTGTAATGCACCTTGTTAGCGCCCATGCAGGCCTTGTGTTAATGCAGTGTGGGTGGAGGTAGTCAATGGAGTGAAGGATGTTTTTATCTCCTATCCTCGGCCCTAGGGAAAGTAGAGTATGGAGTGAAGTGAATTGGGGTAGAGATAAATGGGCGAAAGGGGAGTGAAGGAAAAGTGTGGGGCAGAGGTAAGTGGATGAAGGATGAGTTATCTTTGCCGTTCGCCCCAAGGCAAAAATGAAGTGTGAAAGGAGTGTAGAGGGATTAGGGAATATGACATGGAGGTAAGTTGGGGTGAAGGCATGCAAATAAAAGGTGAATGAAGAGTTACCTCTACCCTTTGCACGATGGGGAAACAAAGGTTAATGGGCATGAAGTAGTATATGGGGTGGAGGTAAGGCATGGATTGGGAAGTGGGGAACACCTTTGCCCTTTGCCCCAAGGAAGATGGGATGAAGAAGGCAGGGATATAGGGAGCATGTAGTAAACACATGGTTTGCATCAAAGAACTAGGGTGGAGGATGGGCTCTTGATGACCCTCATATTGCCCAATCAAGGAAGGGACTTATCTCCAAGAGTTTGTTGTATAATGCAAACCTTAAGGGGTCTTCCATGGGCTTAATACAAAGGGCTTTGATTTGAGTTTTTCATGAAGGTAGAATTAGGCTTCAAGAGAAACATATCAACATGGATGATAATGGATTTGTTTCCATTTGTTCACAAAACAAGGGTGTAGCTTTGAGCTACAACACTAGGTAAAATGTGTTGTGTTATTCATTTATGAAGGATTTATTTCATATTTCCAAATATGATAAAAAATTATCCCCTCTAATCATTTGCCATGTGTAAAACTCAATAGAGAGAGACCAAAGCACTTGTTTACAAAACTCGAAGGCCCAGTCCCAAGCAAAAGCTAAGTCATGAAACTATAAGACATGTTTAATACAAAGGACTTTGATTTGAGTTTTTCATTAAGGTAGAGTTAGGCTTCAAGAGAAACATATCAACATGGATGATAATGGATTTGTTGAGAAACATATCAACCTGGATGATAATGGATTTGTTGAGAAACATATCAACGTGGATGATAATGGATTTGTTTCCATTTGTGCACAAAACAAGGGTGTAGCTTTGAGCTACAACACTAGGTAAAATGTGTTGTTATTCATTTTTGATGAAGGATTTATTTCCTATTTCCAAATATGATACAAATGATCCCCTCTAATCATTTTCCATGTGTAAAACTCAATAGAGAGAGACCAGAGCAGTTGTTTACAAAACTCAAAGGCCCAGCCCCAAGTAAAAGCTAAGTCACGAAACTATAAGAAATGTTTAATGGTCTTACTCTTTCCATCAGGGCATTTAGGTTATGGTACCCCTAAATACTAAATCATTGGCTTACAAGGAGAATAACATGTATTCAGGACAAAGCAAAACATGCCTTTTGGGCTCTAGAGGGTTTTTTTAGATGGCCTTGACTTTGTACAACCAAGTCTTTGGCTCAACTTTGAGTCTCCATATCTCAGTCAACATCGTGTTGGTTCATGTGTATTTCTTGAAAGTTAAAACTTTGTGTTTATCAATTTCTAGTAGTGCACCCTTAGGGTTGCAACCATTGTAGGTCAAGCTTAAGGAAAAGATAGTTAGGAATGAGATTTTGGATTATGTCAGTGATTTGTTCGTGAGGGTTGGTAATGTTGAACTCGACTTCAACTCTTCTAATTCCTTGTTTGAGCATCAACTAAATCTCCTTTAGTTTTAATACCTTTCTTAAAGCATATCTTCACTGAAAACCATATTGCTTATGAAGGGTTTTCCTTCACAACTATTGGTGACCACCAAAGGTTGTGATCATTAAAATAGAAGGTCACACTTCAAGGAATCACTTTTCCAAGCCAACTTATGCTTAATAACCTACCAAGATTTCCAAATGCTCTTGGCTACAAATGTCCATTTAATGATAACATGGGTGGGGGTAATCAAAAGGGCTTGAAGGCTAAGATCCCACATGGTCTCTTTTATCTGCATTATTTGAGGCATTAATGTTGGTCAGTGCAAAGGCTTGGCCATCCAAGTCAAACAACGTCCAAACAAATTGGTTTGTTGAGTCGAAACCATGACCTATGACAACAATGACTAGAGTGGGGCAACAATGACTAGAATGGGGCAACCTAGTGTGGTGGTGCCTCCTTTACCTTCAACATGGTTAGTGAAAAACAACATTCAACCAGATTAGTTGAGGGGTCATTTTCAACATTAAACCACTGCTTTAACTCTCAAACACACAATATCTAAATAAAAAATAATTTGACATACTCTTTGACCATGGGCTTGCGACAAGGGTCAATTAAGCCTCAAACATTCCATGATGCTACCTTCATTATGGATTTTCAACATATACATCCATCATCTCTTGTTCTTTGTGTTTAGAGAGGTCACATTTGTCTTTGGTGAGAACCATTCATATAGGTTTTGTTCTTCCATGTCTTTTGAGAGTCTTCCACATTAGGGGTTTGCTGAAAATTAAGGTACGAAGGTCGAGATTGTTAGAAACTTACTTTGTTGCATGGTTACTATTCTCCTACAACAAAGTGCAACAAACGTACACCATAGAGCCCTGATGACATAACAATGCTAACATATCCATCTTCTCAGTTTCATGTGTGTACGTAATAGAGGGAGTGGAGAGTGATGGCACAACAATGGTCTGCTGTGGGAGTTGTGTAGCAGTGACATAGGGAATGAGAGAGTGGGTGCATGTATGCGTAGTGTCATCCTTATTCTATATTTAGAATTGTGGTTTAGATTTAACATCCCAGTGAGCTAGAGTTTGTTTCGTCAATTGTAGCGTGCATTTACTATCTTTAGAAGAGGGTTTAGATCTCTAGGAGGCACCATCAAGTTTACATGTTGCTATTTATCTCCAGTTGGAGGTGTACTATTCTTGGTACATATTTCCACATAGGAGGGCACACTAGTTGAGTGGATTAGGATTAAGGTTTCATTGACTCACCTAATGTGCTTAATGCATGTGATTAGAGACATTGCATCTTCCTCTTCTTTCTATTCTATTAAGGAGACGTAGGCCACACCATTGTGTTGGTTGGCGAGTTTTAGTGTTGAGCTTATGCATTATAATTTTCTTCTTTAGAGTTTGAAATAGAATACAAAGGTGGTTTTGACTAGTCTTGTTTCATGTGTTTTTGTTCATAATTTTTGTTGTTCATTGAAATCTTTTAGAGCCGTGTATGGAATATGTTGTTGTTTGTGAGAGGGAGTTTTCAAAGGGTTTCGACTTGTGTGATTCCCGAGCTTCATTGATTGGAAGGTTGTTATTGGCAATTATTGCCAATAACTTATGACCCTAAGATATGTGATTTGCACCTCATATAGGTTGCATATTTTATTTCTTTTGATTCCGATATGTTTGTTGAAGTGTGCTTTTAGGGGTTGCAACATTGACAGTTTTAGTCTTTGAGTGTCATGTGTTGGTGGGTGCAATGCTTCCAACTTTGTGTCATGGAAGTGTAGGGTGCATAATCTCTGGGAGGAAGTTGAACTATGGTATATTGTGGACATGGAAGTTGTGCACCTCCATTGATCCTAAGGATTCAGTAGAACATACTAAGAAATTGACAAAGGTGAAGCAAATCGTCCTTGATGTAGTGAAGGATCATTTGATCCCTCACCTTGCAAAGAGGAAAACAATGAAGGAGATGCTTGATGCCCTAGTCATGTGGTACTTGAGTGTCAACATGTCTTGTAAAATGCTTTTGAAGAACAAGCTCAGTGATACCCTTATGACGAAGATAAATATTGTAGCAATCTATTTGATGAATATCACATAATTGAGTGATCAACTCACTGTAATTGGAAAAGAGATTGATGAGAGTGAGCTAGTTTAGATCACTTTGAATGGCTTTGGGATTGGGATGGGTTCTATCCCTTTCCCCAGGCTAGTAGGAGAGGTTCTTGAGCTACATGAGGTATTGTATGTCCATGGCTTAACTACAAATCTTCTTTCGATTTCTTATCTAATAGATCTAAAGTGTATCGTTGAGTTTGATGATCAACAAGTAATCATAAAAAATGCAGTGTTGATCCTAGTTGATTTTTCGCTAAAGGAGTATGTGAGGGTGGCCTTACACGTCGTGAGCAACTCTTATGAAGCATGGAGCTTTTGTGCACAACAATGACAAGTTCTGGGAACTTTGACACATAGGTTTAGGTCATTTGCATTATGGAGCTTTCCCCCTCTTAAATGACATGGTGGTGGCATTGCCTGACTTCAAGGTCGAGAGGACAAGAGTGTGCAAGGATGTGCACTCGAGAAGCATGCCAACACTGCTTTCCCAAGCATTGAGCATATATTGTGAGGGATTCTTGATATGGTACATTCAAATGTGTGTGGACTGAGGGCATTAACATTGTTCATAGGTAATATCTCTTACGTTTCTTTCATTGGTGATTCTTTTAGGAAAACTTGGATTTATTTTATGAAGATCAAGGATGACAAGGTTCAAAATTTCAAAATTCTTTTAGAGAACTAGGCAGGTAGGAAAATGAAGGGTATTGAGTTTTGATAATGGAGGAGAGTACACTTCCAAAGATTTTGATTCCTTTTGCAGAGAAGCATGGATCAAAAGGGAGTTGACAATGCATTACAACTTGTAGTAGCATGGGGTTGCTACATGAAATAATGTGCCCTTAGTTGAAAAAGCCAAGGCTATAGTTGATGACCTAGATTTTCCTATGCTCCTTTGGGTAAAGGCATGTTGTACCATTGTTTACATCTTGAGTAAGTGTTCTCACAAGGCATTGAATGACAAAACCCCATAGGAAGCTTTCACTTCTGAGAAACCCTAGGCATGTAATACAACTATCTACATCTTGAATAGGTGTCTTAACAAGGTGTTGAAGTACAAAACACCATACAAAGCTTTCACTGGTGAGAAACCATAGGGATTACTTTTGTTTTAATTGTCTTGTATGTATTCATATTCTTGAGGAGAAAAGAATAAATTGGAACCCTGAAGTTTGAAGGGTGTTTTTGTTGGATACATTTCGTCCCAACAGAAGATAGTAGTGAGTTGAGACGTGAATTTTGATGAGAATGCTTGGTCCTCATCGTCTCATAAGCCTCTAGTTGGGGTCCATGATTTAGAAACACTAGCTGTTCCAAATGCTGATATAGAGAAATCATAAATTTTAGGATTAGATCAACAAGGTTTTCAAGGTGAAATCAATGCTTCAATACCTTCCAGTCCAATGAGGTTGCCTATCCAAACATTGTAGGATGCATAAGAGTAAGTAGGAGCATTAAAGACTTCTTTTTGGGTGAGTCATCCTCCTAATTTTTTTTCAAATTTTATTCTACATTGTGTTCCATTATTGACAGAAAGCCTTCTAATTTCGAGGAGGTAGCATGTGAGTAGGTACATTAGGAGGCCATGGTGGAGTATAACTTCATCATGAAAATGATGTTTGGGAGGTTGTGTCGAGACCAATGGGGAAGTCAATGATTCATTCTAGGTGGTTGTACATAGGGAAACATGCAATAGATGGCAACTTAGAGAAGTACAAGGCTTGGTTCGTAGAAAGAAGATTCTCCTAGAGAGAGGGAGTTGACTATGAGAAGACGTTTGCTCTAGTTCCCCCATTAGGTCCATTATGTCTTTAACATTAGTGCTTGGTTGGCATCTATATCAAATGGATGTAAATATAATGTTTCTTAATGCTTTGATTGAGGTGGAAGTATACCTCAATCAATAGAGACATCGAGGTGCATGGGCAATTGAAGAAGACATTGTATGCAAAGAAGTAGGTAGCACAAGCTTCGTACTCAAGGTTTGATGAACCATTAGATTTGGGCTTCTCTAAAACTATGGCAGAGCCCAATCTCTATTATATATTTGTTATATTTGATTTGCTTGTTTTAGTGTTGTATGCAGATGATCTTAAACTTACATGTAGTTTTGAGAAGCTCATAAAATGGAGCAACACAAAGTTAGCATGTGAGTTTGATGATCAATCTTATGCACTATTTCTTAGGTCAAGAGGTTTGACAAAGTCTAGGTGAGGTCTTCTTGGAGAGGGTAAATATGCATTTGGGATTATGAGGAGATTTTAGATGATGGATTGTAAGTCAATGGCCACTGCTATGATATAAAAAATGAAGTTATTAATAGATTCAATTTTAGATTTGGTAGATCCATCTATGTACAAATAGTTGACAGGTTCCCTTGTGTATTTAGTGAATACCAGACTTGATATTTGTAATGTTACACATGGGTAGATTCCCGATGGGAGAGGACACTCTCTCGGTATGAGGGTACTCCAAGGGGGATGCTCCCCCACGTCCACTTTTGAGGGAAACACATAAAGGAACACATCCTTCAATATTCGAAATTGTTGAAGTTTGTAGCACCGAACAAGTATCTCCATATTGGATTGTGTTTATCATGTGGAGATTATCATTAATACTTCTCAGAACTTTCAAAATTCACTTTAATAATTTAATTTATTAAAGTGAATGGCATTTTATAATTAATGGAGGTTAATTTAATAAAATGCGTAAGTTTTTGGCATTAGTGATTTAAGTTAATTAAATGAATCTTGGTCATTGATCTCAAGTGGGAGATTTAATCTCATCCATTGATCATTTTGGAGAATAGGGTTAGGGCTCATCTCAAGATTAAAAAAGGCAACCAAGGGAGAGGATGAGACACACATTGATTTGGAGTCAGTGACTCGTTTGAGTAAAGAAGGAATTTCACTTTGCACATTTCAGTGAGAGAAATATTGCAGTGGGGTGAGACTTTGGAGGGTCATACCAACAAGGTAGAGGTCAAGTTCTTTTCTGGAGAGGCTGTTCAACAAGCAGAAGGGGGCCTAAAGGTCATACAATGCGTGGATAGAGTAGTACATCCACCCGCAGGGCGTCGTACAACGTTCAAACCAGGATCGTACAACCAGTATGGGTATGTATAGACTGTGGCAACAGTTGTACAATCAACAAGATTGCAGATTAGGCACAGGGTTTTTGCCAGGTTTTGTCTGTAGTTGTATTTCTCTTAGTGGGCCATTTTCCCTTTTACGAGAGCCTTGATTTTTATTATATCAAAATCATCTCGTTGCTAGTTTTCCCTTGGGGGTTTTTCCAGGGGTATTTACCCAAAAAAATATCTGTGTACATGTGTTTTGGTTTCTTGTTTTATTTCGCACCAGTTTTCTAGTTAACAATCTCAACATGTTTTTATTAGATCTACATTTAATTTCTGCAAGGATTTACTAGGAATTAATCGCCATGATTAGGGTTCAATGAAATTTAACATGGTATCGAAGTGAACACTTTGAAGGAGATCAGACAAGGGTTTTGTCACATGTTTACAACATATCTAAATTCCAACAACTTATATTCCTCATTAAAATTCTGATTTGGAGATGGCTGCAACTAGTTTGAGGTTTGAAGACGAGTTGGAGGGTGCATCTAACTTCATTCCTTGGAAGGTGAGGGTTACATTAATCCTCATGGAGAATGGGTTGTGAGATTTTGCAAATACCACCATGACCCCACTGATGGATCCAAAAGATTTGGCCATCCATGAACAAAAGGGTGTGAAATCCAGGAGGATAATCTTAGATGCAACGAAGGATCACTTGATTCCTATCTTATCTGAGAAGACGCTAGCCGGGGAGATGTTTCTAGTTCTGACGATTCTTTTCCAGAACAGTAATGCAAACATGAAGATGGTGTTGCGTGAAAAGTTTAGAAACACTAAGATGACCAGATCAGATACAATGACCAACTATCTCACCAAGTTCACTCAGGTTCATGATTAGTTAGCAATAGTTGGGGAGGTCGTGACAAATGAAGAGATGGTGAGAACGGACTTGACCAATTTCACTAAGCCATGGGCCCCATTCATTAAGAGCATTGTTGCACGTGATACTCTTTCCAAATGTGATAGTCTATGGGATGATTTCATCCAAGAGGAGATTCAGGAGGAATATCTAGCAGACCAAGAAAAAGGGTGATGACGAGAATCTGGATCTTACTAGTCAGGCAAGGAAGAGAAAGGGAAAGGGTCCGGTCAAGAGGAATACAAGTGGAGAGTCGACTTCACAGGTTGGAAAAAAGAAGGATCTGTGCAAAGTGAAATGCTTTGGTGCTACAAGAGTGGTCACTATGCTTCATAGTGTCCTAAACAAAATAAAGGGAAGGGTAAGTCTCAACAGGTAACAACATCTTGCATATACTCAAGTCAAGGAGTTTGCTGAGAGGTTTGAGAAGGATTTCTTGTTAGTCTTTTGTCTTTCTAGCACAATTTCCAATGGTGTCTAGTTTGTGGATAGTGGAGCTTCCTGTCACATGATCGGGACACATGAGTTGTTCTCCAGTTTGTAAGAAAATGACTTGGATATGTATGTGGAGCTTGGCACCAATCTCGAGTATAGTGTAGAGGGATTTGGGACAGTCAGGTTTCAACTGGGGTTTGGAGGTTCTATGGAAGTGGTAGATGTGTTGTATGTTTTGGAGCTCAAGAAGAGTTTTGTTTCAATTTCGACAATGGAGGACATGGGAGAATACACTATCACTTTCGAGGATGGTTAGGTTCTTATTCGACTGAAATGATCTAGCCTTGACTCATCATGAGTTCTTGGTAATAGAGGGGGAAATCTATATAGGTTGAAGGCCCAACCGACACTTGCTCTGGTTCATGACAGTGATGACTCGTGCGAGCTTTGGCACAGGAAGATGGGTCCCTTGCATCACAAAGTGTACTTGCAGAGAGGGAGATTGTCACTAGTCTTCCGGAGTTCAGTGTGGAACAAGGAGTATGCAAGGGGTGTGCTATTGGAAAGAATGCCAAGGTTGTTTTTTCGAGTAGTGAGAGCAGATCCAAGGAGATCTTGGATTTAGTACATACAGACGTATGTGGTCCGATGTTAGTAGAGTTAGTGAGAGGGTTCAATTATTTTGTGACCTTCATTGATGATTTCTCTAGCAGGACGTGGATTTTCTTCATGAGGACCAAGAGTGAAGTCTTTAGTCGGTTTCGAGAGTTTAAAGCTCTCATGGAGAATCAAACAGGTAAGAAGATCAGAGTTCTGAGGTCAAATAGTGGGGGTGAGTACACCTCAAACAAATTAAACGATTTCTGTAGGAAGCAGGGATAAAGAGAGAGATGAAAATACCTTACAACCCACAGTAGAATGAGGTTGCAAAAAGGAAGAATCGATCCATCATTGGAGTTGCCAACGCGATGATCCATGACTAGGATCTACCAATGTTCCTTTGGGAAGAGGTATGCAATATGATAGTGTATGTGCAAAAAAGGAGTCCTCATAAGGTCTTGGAGGACAAGACTCTAGTAGAGGTGCTCTTTGGAGTAAAGACGAAGGTTGGACATTTTCGCATTTTCGGTTGTCCAGTATATATCCATGTTCCAACATAGAAGAGGATAAATTTGGAGCCCTTATAAGGGAGAAGGGCTTATTTATTGGCTAGAGTGAGATCTTGAAGGCATACATGTTCTAGATTCCAGTGCATAGGAAGATCATAGTGAGCCGAGATGACATGTTTGAGGAGGACTTGGCATTCAGGAAGTGTCACGAGCCTATTCCAATGACAGAAGACAAGGAGTAGGAGGCTTTGAAGGATATGAGCAACGCTCATCGACTACTTCTAGTTTAGGAAGTCAGACTTCAAGTAAGGTGGAGGAGTTTGAGGCTCCTTCCAGTTCCGTCAGGAGGAGACCTCGATGGGTAGAACATATATTGAGGGACGCTTAGGAGCATGTGGAGGCTCCTAGGAGTACATTATGGAAGAGTAAACCACCCAAAAGATTTTCCAGTTACATGTCTCTAATGAGTAACATCATTGATTCCGAGCCTACCAATGTTGAGGAGGCAACATACCAACATGTTTGGAGGGATGCCATGATGGAGGGGTATTACTCCATTATGAAGAATGATGTGTGGGACATGTTGATAGTTTTAATGGCATCACGACTAGATTTCACAAAGTATTGCGAAATTAGATTTTGTCTCCATTTTGACTTCACCTTTAATCCCACACACAAATTTTTGCCATTCAATTTCTTTGATATCCCTGTTTGTGTTGTTTCGAACAAAGCAAAAGATGAGCCTTTCCTAATAAAATCATACATATATTTCTTGCATGGCATGAATACTCGCTCAATGTTTAAGTTGCACAATTTGAAAACAAGATGCAAACAAGTGAAAACAATATACAAGTGGAAAATACATATAAGTTTGGCAAATAAACTATATTATGATGTGTATTGTGTTGGGCACATTTCTTTTTATAAGACACATGATTAAAGTGTGGTGGACCTTATGAATCCTAAGTAGGGTCAATTGATATGGTGTTATTAGTCCCTGCTGTAGGCGTACAGGGACTATAGCGATCGATAAATCGTTGACCTAGTATTAGATTGTGCATTGACCATAAATATTTCCATATTGTCTATTGTTGGAACAAGGGAAGTGAAGACATCGATTTTAATATAATAAGAAATATCATGTTTGTCAAGCTCTGATTGGACAAAGGATTGGAGGTCTTATTGTAGCCTTTGCTATTCCCAATGTTAAATATTGTGACCCAAAAACAACCAGAACTGCTTCCGAGTCCTATGAATTACAAGGAGATTTGCCTCGTCTTTCAGCAGGTGGAAGTGAAAAACGTATCAATCTTGGTTTTCAAGTTACAAAACATCCTTTCCTAATTGAAAATAATGAAT
>JASDQU011443403.1:7290-23342 GCA_032191745.1 Picea mariana | reverse complement strand
AAATACCATCTAAGATGGAGGAACAAGTGAAACATTCAATACAACTATCTCAATCACTCACTAGGGAACTCTAGAATCACCGTGGGAGTTCCTCTTCCTTTCATGTGGGTGACATATAGTTACTACATCTACACAAACCATGATTTAAGGGTAATAAAAACGACAAGATAAAACTAATTAGATATGGATCATACATGATCTTGCAACAAATTATTGGTAGTTCCTACCAGATAAACTTACCTTCATAATTGGGCATAGATAATTTAACAATTATCAATAAAATAAAGTTGTATTATTCACCTTAGCCAGAAAAAGACATTTAAATCGTGCATCCACAAGACAAAATTCGAAACTCCCAACCACCATTAGGAGAAGACATGGCCTTGGTCCTTTGTTCTTGTACCTCCTACACAAAGACATCCATGAGTGAATTAGTAGGCTAGAAGGGAGAATTCACCACTCATGCTAAATGGAAATCACCAAAAACTCTTGTTAGTGTAACATCCCACTCTTACGCACACCTGATTGGACTTATCTTTGAAGACACTCGTGTGTAAGTGATCCAGTTTGTATACAATTGGTTGTTTCTTATTATGACTATGAGATGTTGTGGATCTAATGATATGTTATTTTTTTATATTTATATCGATAGGTGTTATTTATTGGTTTCTCCTAAGTGTCTAGGACTGTGGATGTTAGAGGATGTCGATGGCGTCGATGGATCTCCTTGGAATCTGTATCGAGTCATGGAGTGGGCATGTTATGGGTTCAATGTTTTTGATATTGCAGATGTGACATTGGATTAGATATTGTGATGTTGATTGTTATCGCTGACATATTTCATTTGTGGATGCAGGTTGACGGTAGCATCCTAACCCGACTCACATTAGGAGTAAAGGGGCCACACATGACAACTAGAGACATTGAGGGAGAGGTGTGGCAATAGCCCTGCCACAACCTACTATAACTCCCACCATAGCTCGAACTATAGGTTAACGATTACATAGTTCAAGATATCCACTATGTCGTGAGGGAAAACTATGATATTCACTCACGATGATTCTAAATGGCATACAATAAGGCATGGTCATTATTCCTTAGAGTCACGTAGTCTCCCACAAGGTCATCTGACGAAGTATTGATTCCATGGGTTTGATGTCTAACAAATTCAGTCTAGAGGCGATTGATACCCTTGGAGAACGTAGTGCATCTTGAAGGGCACGTCGTGCAAATAAAACCAGAATGCAGGCGAGTGGCACCCTTGGAGCACGTAGTGTGTCCCAAAGGGAACATCAGGATTTTAACTATGGTAAGTTAATAAACCTAGTACATATAAAACTATGCCTCCTTAGGAACTGGTCGGCCTTAAAATGAATGATGTTATGAGTAAAGTTTAATAACATTTTTCTCACTTAAGAATTGTTGCCAAGCCTAGTGAATTTAAAACCTAGGTCTAAGTAGAACCAATGAATAGAAAAAAAAACTAAATAGACATGTAACAAGAAGGGGGTAAGGAAAATTCAAACATTAATAATTAAAGTAAAATTTTAATGGAGGATTAATTTATTAAAAGGGTAAATTGTTGTTTATATCTAAACTAGCTAAATATGAACTTAGAAGAAAATGGGAAACTTAGGGAAAAGGGTATGTCTAAAATAGTGGGGAATCTAGTCTTTGGAACCTTTTAGTTAAGAACTCAACTAGGTTTTAACAAAGGCGTCAGTCATTTAATAAATGTAAGGGAATAAAGGGACACTGAGGAGTGTTTTTAGGAACGCTTTTATGTGGGTGAGGGAATAGGAAAATTTAATTAATTAATAAATGGAATTTCTTGTGCAACTAAAGGATCGAGTGACATGTGTACGGGGGAGGTTTTTCCTAATTAAATTTAATAAAATGATTCTAATGAGGGTTTGGGAAAGGAATCACTAAGAAAACTCTATAAAAAGGATGGCAGAGGAGGAGTATGGATCACGTATGGTATGCATAAGGTTACACTACCAAAAATTATCATGACTAAATTTTTCTTGTGGGAGTTGGGATGCTCATCTCAGATAATGAGTGGTGACTCGACCTTGCGAGGTGATATGGGAGATAACATTCTCTAGTATTGTGTGCATGGCCCCTTTGCAGCTCAGGGGGAAGAAGAGTACCCCTAGAATTGGCTAGGATGTACCGGTGAGGTCTCAGTAGTTGGCAAGCGGGAGCTGGACGGAGCGCATGCGTGAGACAATGAGTTCGAGTTCCTTGCCTTCGGGTTCGGTACGCATCTATAAATTTGCATTGTATTTTAGTCAAATTTTATGTATATGAATATTAATAATGATGAATATGGTAGTGTATTTCTGGCACCTTAATTGGAATCTATTTGAGATAATTTCTACAAGAAATAAAAAACTTTTCATTTAGTAAGAAGGATTTATGGTTGATTGCTTGATTATGCTTGCTACCTCTCTGGAGATCCTTCTGTTTCCAAACCAATCCCCTTCCTCTATCCATTAAATTTGGTCTGTGTGGATTTTTATTGGTTACATTTTTTTTTCAATATCTCTTATGCCTTGAAAGTGTCATGAATCCAATGCTAGGCTTTAACCCAAATCTCCACACTTCACCAGATATTTTACAAAACTCTATCTAAATTAGACTGAGCGTTAATGAGGTGGCCTAACTAAAGAACTATTTGAAGATGTTTTTATATTATGAAATAATTAACGAAATCCTAATGCCTCTGTGCTCCAAGGCTAGATATATCATTTGGTTGGGGAAATGGTCATTTTTAGATTATTGGGATTTCTTCTGGTTGTAAACCCTTTGAAATTATCTTATTGATGGTTATTTTTTTCCTGAGCGCATCATTGTCGAGGCTTGTGAACTTCATTGTAGTGTGCACGAAGGTTCCATAGTTTAAGTAGAACACCCTTTTATAGACTTTTCTTGGGACTTCCCTATGCTCAACACTGGTTGGGATCTTATTGGCTTGCTTACCCTGTATGCGTTCTTCTTTTTTCCTGTTGCCTATATCCTACTCATTGTATAGTACAATGGGTAATTCACAGTCCCTTTCTATTGAATGGAAAAATAAATAAAACTAGAGGTAGTTTCTGAGTTTTTATTCCTTCTTGGAGTTGTCTCGGTCTTAACTGGCCACTGTAAAATTTTACTTAGTAGAAAGATCCTTAAGAAAAGGTTAAGTGTTAATGGCATTTGGGGAGGGAAAATTCTTTTCTGAGATTGAACACCCTTGATCTTCCCATTCGGAAAGGTGTGTGTTAGAACTCTACTTTGCCCACTCGGGTTAAGTCCTTACAAGTGATTTTTTCATTTTCCTTCTAATCCGTTGACGACCTCACTAGCATCTTTTGAACAAGAATCCTTACCTTCAAAGGAAAGGGAAACATATTTCCCATTTTAGGCATCAAACACAGTTTACAATCGCTCCCTTAGATAACGTTTTCATCTTGGGATGAGTCTTTGGCATTCCAATTTCATCCATCCCAGAAACTGTTTCCTTCAAGGACTTGGGGAACCCATTCAAAATTATTTTCTTTTGGGATTTCACATCTTAGTTGGGGTTTAACCTTAAGTGAGAATTTCTCCTCTTAGCACACCTTGACCATGTTAAAATGTTTTGCTCCTTCTTGTAGTGAGTGGATGGTTCAACTTGTAGTGGTGGAGTACTTTTACTGAAGCGTTTATATCACAAACAATCTATAGGCCCCACTGTAGTGGACTGCCAGGAATCTTAGTGTTGTAGCATCTTTTCCTAGTCCTCTCCAGTGCCTTCCCTGCTGCAAAAATCATTCAATGCAACCAGTGATCCCAAATTTTGAGACCCACAGTTGCTTGCTACCACTATGTAAATGACTTTGACGTGCAGGGATTTAACTGATACAAATTATTTATTTATTAACAAGGTGGAGTCAACATATTAAACGGATAGTCATAACATTTACCTTTTACTTGGTTAGAATTACCCAAAGATTCTTTGTAATTTCACAGATATTTTAATTACTTTTATTTTAGGTAAACAAAGAATCATAACTAGCATGTCTAACCGTCGTCAAGATAGTAGACAGTGCTCAAAATTTAAGTTGAATTAATCGGTGTTTCAAAAATTATGTGGTTTTCATAATGAAAATGAAATACACACTCTGTTTAATTACTCTATTTATTTTATGTATAATGTGGTATAATGATTTAAAGTTTTGCATGATGATGGAATGATGTAAAGTTTATCATTGTGTAAATTTTAACATGATGTAATGGTGTATGATGGAATGATGTAAAGTTTAGCATGATGTAAGGTTTAGCATGATGCTGCATGATAAGTGTACACACCTTAATGATGAATGATCATATGGAGGAAAATATTATAAGGATTGGTAAAGATACAAGGATTTCAAATATTTATTGAAGAATAGACTCAAGGATTGTAAAGATAGATCAACGTATAAACAGTGATAGTTATTATTTAGTCAGTTTTTAAAAACATTCTTTGTTGTTTATTATTCCTTGTGCCTCATTTATCTTGATTGAATACAACATTCTCATTATAGTTTTCATATAATGTATGAGAGTGCTAGTTGGTTTTGGGCAACATTGGATTTTATGTTTTGGTTGAAAGGTTAGAGTTATTTACGTTTGCGCTTGGGATCTTAGTGCGCTTGTCGCAATGTGGCGACATGATTCCTTAAAAGGAATCATTGCACGCATTGATAGATAAGCGCATATGATACCTATCTTGGGTCATGCACTTCCCGTTTAGGGTGATGTTGTTTATTGTAATTGATGTTTGATACATTGTTCTGTAACGATTTATTGTGATTTGTTTCTCGCTCATCATAAAGGTTCTAGTCACTTGTATCATTGATGTTGGTTTCATTGGTTGATTTGATGTTGGTAGTTAGCTTAGTTCGCAATATTGTTTGTGTTGTGTGGGACGCAGACACCTCCTTGTTCCATAGAACAGTCACCAGCCTTGAGACCTTAAATGGTCAAAAGCGAAGGGAACCTGGGCTTCAGCGTTGCGTATGTGACCTAGAGGTCCTAACCATTGCAGGGTAGGATGAGCGGGTATTCATTTTTATTCTTTTCATGATTGAATCATTGTTGTTGCTAAAGATGCATAATGTTCTAGTATTCTATGTCGTCGTTTTTGTAGGTTGCATGATTTGTGTGTGTTCTATTCGTCGTCGAGTTGCGATGATTGAGTGTATTTGACATTACTTGCCTTGGGTTCATAAAAAAAATTGTACTTCTTATATGTTTATTTTTGTCCTAGGAAATGGTTCATTACATATGGTAATAGAGGCGATTCGACCCACGACTTGGGATCGCTACGGCTTCCATTGATTAGATACTTGATTACACAATGTTGCTAATTAAAATGGATTGTATTCATGCAAGTAATAATGGTTAGAGGATTTCACGGAGGAAGATGATGGGGTGTTATGGGAGGAGGCGTGATGCCCCCAGTAGCATCCATGCCCAAGGGGTTTAACCCCCATGGAGATAAACAGGTAGTCAGGCATGAACAAATAGTTGTGGGTTATGTAGTTGGGATGATGAGGTCCTTTCAGAGGATGTCTGAGGCATTGATAATCTGCCTGGATAGAGATGAGGCGAGGGCATTGACACCTCCTGAGGGTCCACTACATGCTCCGATCTGTACTGGTAGCATTCACCGTGAACTCAAGAAGGTCAAACTTCTTGATTTCTTTGGTGCCCCGGACGATGTAGCTACTGAGGCATGGTTGGAGAATATGGTGATGTGATTTTCACTTTGCGACTATACCTCCAACATGAACGTCTAGGTGGAAGTATTTAAACTAAAGGCAAGTGCTCTTCTATCGTGGAATATGATCCTATCGCAATTGAACATGGTCATCAAAGATGTGTCATGGGAACTGTTGGAGGAATGGTTCCAGGAGAGGTATCTGTCTCAGGAATTCATTGAGCATCAGCTCAAGGACTTCAATGCCTTGTGACAGGGCAGTCGTATGGTGGCTGAGTACAAGGCCCATTTTATGGATCTTCTTTGGTATGATCCTCACCTAAATACTGAAAAGCGTAAGGTCAACAAGTTAATGTTCGACCTCAATGTCAACATTCAGTCGAAGGTGAGGATTTTTATCCCTCAATCCTTGCATGACGTTGTGCATAAGGCCCTAATAGTAGAGGAGGAGCTCATCAATTGGGGTTAGAGAAGGACTCTAGAGAGACCGATAAGACCGACGACATCTAGTGCGCAACATCATCAAACACCATTTAGGCATCCACCAAGGTATCGAGGCACTCCAAGAGGATCCACCTTCATTGCACCATGATGACCAGTGCCTCAACAGAGGACTCTTTACAGAGGACCACAACACCAACAACAATGCCGACCGTAATAGTAGTAGTTTGGGCATGTTTAGTAGAAAATACCAGGGTTCTGGGTGAGTGGGCCATCACCTTCTACTTGAGGTACCAGGAGTATTGGATTGAAGACTGAGTGTTGGACATGTTGGGAGCCACATTACTAGTGTGACTGCTCAGTTGAGAGGGCCAAAGCATCTGCATCAACCGGACCCACTACCATGGGAGATTTGGGAAAGGCCCATCAGATTCATGCAACGATGAATAACCACCAGGCAGAGCACTAGTCGACTGCTCTCGAGATGTTAGGTATCGTCACTGACCAAACCCTTAGTATTTTTATAGATTCAAGTGCTATAAAAAGTTTTATTGCTGGTGCAGCGCTAAAAATAATTAAGGTAAAGGCAGTCAAACAGGTCATGTTTAGTTATGTAGAAATGGCTTCGGGAGCCAAACAAAAGGTTGGAAGGAAGGTTACGAGTTGTATCCTTAACCTGGGAAAGTTTTTCACAAGGGCCAACCTATATGTCATGATCTTAGGGTATTATGATGTCGTGATCGGTATGGACTGGTTGGAATCACATGAGGAAATACTCAACTATAAGAAGAAATGATTAAGCTTGGTCAATGATGAGGGACAGATACACGTGATTATAGGTTGTAACCAGGGATTTTGCCCAAGGTTCAAATCCTCCTTACAACTACAAAAGTGCATGTGAAAAGGGTGCAAGATGTATGTGATCCTTGCGTTAAATGATAAGGGCGTAGTGGAAGGTATAGAAAACCTTTTGGTGGTGCGAGATTTTGGGGACATATTCCTAGAGGAGTTACCTGGGATGTCATCGGAGAGGGATTTGGAGTTTACCATCGACCTAAAATGAGGAACTAAACCAATAGTGAGAACTCCTTATTGGATGTCGACTCATGATTTACAGGAGTTAAAAATGCAACTGAAGGAGTTGTTGGACCTAGGGCTTATATGTCCAAGTTTGTCACCATGGGGTACACCTGTTATTTTCATACAGAAGAAGGATGGGTCATGGATACTCTCCATTGATTACCGTCAATTGAACAAGGCAACAATCAAGAACCAATATCCATTGCCAAGGATTGATGATCTATTTGATCAGATGAAGGGCACGACGGTGTTTTCGAAGATCAACTTGAGATCAAGGTATCACCAGTTCTGGATGAAGCAGGACGAAATCCCTAAGACTGCCTTTAAGATGAGGTTTGGACATTAGGAGCTTATTGTTTTATCCTTTGGACTGACAAATGCCCCAGGGGTATTTATGAGATTAATGAACGAGGTGTTCCATGAATACTTGGACAAGTTCATCCAAGTATTCATTGATGATATTTTTATATATTCTCAGATATTGGGGTAGCATGACGAGCACTTGCGCTTGGTACTACAGTGTCTATGAGAGAAAAAATTGTTTGTGAAACTGTCTAAATGCTTGATTTATCAATCGAAGATTCATTACTTAGGGCATATCATATCCAATTAAGGTATCATTGTGGAGCCAGCAAAGGTCGAGGCTATTATGGAATAGCTTGCGTCGACGAGTTCCCCATAAGTGCATATCTTCATGGGTTTAGAAGGATACTATCAAAGGTTCATTGAAGGTTTTTCGAAGATATCAAATCCGATTACGAAACTGGAGAAGAAGAACAAGAAGTTTGTTTGGACCGAGAAATGCGTAGAAATATTGCAGAGACTCAAGGATCTTTTGACGATAGCATCGATAATAAAGGTCCCTGACATGGACGAGGACTTCTTGGTATGCACTAACACATCCATGGAACGCTTAGGAAGATTCTTGATGCAAGACGGTCGAGTGATCACTTACATCTCGAGAAAGTTAAGAAGGCATGAGGAGAACTATGTGACACACGTGTTATCTCTTCAAATAAATCAATTGAGTTATGTCATTTTAGGTGATAGGATGTCTTTTAAAAAATACATTTTTAATGTTTTAAAGCTCTATGCATGTAATAAAGTTAGAATAAACTTTCGTTTAGTTTTTATTTCATCTAATTCAAATCTCAGGGTTCAGTGGCTTAGGCGAACATTTCGGTTGTTCATTAGACACCGAAAGCTAGCTTAAACAAAGAAACTTGGGGCTATTTTAGCCACCAAAATCGTAGTAGTGGGGGAGGAGTCAACACGTCCTTTCACTCATTTAAATCATTGGGTTTGATGTTCTATAATTTCAATTAGCCGGCGAAAAGACAGGAGAACAAACCGTTCATGACTAGGAGTTGATCTCTGCATGATATAGAGAATCTTTTCGGATCGTTGTTTCATCAAACTACATGGTTACATACCTCTCAGTCATAAACCATGATTTTTTCAAATCACAAGATGCTCTTTCGCCTCATTTTTCTCATCCTTGTCACAACCGAGCCAAATCTCCTAAAGTTTACATTGTGTAACTTTCCACCAAAATCCAATTTTTCAATCAAAGGTGTACAGAAGCATAGAGAAAAATGAAGAAAGTAGGATCAAATATGAGGAAATATATCAACGACATCAGTTACTTGGAATCACACCCAGAGGTATGCCAATTGTTCAAGGATGCAAGCTGCTATAATTTTTGTAAAAAACTGCAGAGTTCTCATCTGTAGGTAGCGGAAGCCTTTTCCCTAAACTTCAATGGAAGGAAATCAATCATTGGTCGAGATCAATTCAAGGTGGAAGAATCCCTCATAGCTGAGGTAACAGAGATTTCCAAGATTGGAGAAAAATGGTTTAAAACCACTGTCACAAAAAATGTTGAATTCAGGTCTTATTTGAAACCAGAATGCAAGCATTTGATATGGAAGAAAGACATTCCTGTGTCTTTCCTTGAAGAGAAATGGCTACAATTACTAAAATCCATTATGGTTTATATAACATGCGAAGACAAATATAACAGGGTGATGATTTACCATTTCAAACTCATGAATCATTTTACTGGTAGAAACCCACTCAATCTACCCTATTTTCTCCACAAAAGCTTATCTAATATGGCTCATCAGGTCAAGGCCAAGCCCAATAAATTTGTAGGTAGACTATCCCACCATGGTCTAATTAAACTTTTGGTTTGTGAGTTGTTGCAGAGAAGAGGCAAAGAGTGGAATTAGTTCTTGTTCTTGAATGATATTCAGACTGATGTACAACCATAGGGTAAAAAGAGTCCTCATTCCAAGAAGTCTTCTAATCCCAGAAGTGGAAAGAGGAGGAGGAAATTTATCTCTCCAGTTCCAATTAATCAACCCTCTCCTTCCTCTAAGATTAATAAAACTAAGAAGAAATTGAAATTCAGTAGTGAAACAGATAAGGCCAAAGAATCCCCAGTGAACAAAAGCATTCTTAATCTTCCTTACATAGACTCAGAGGATGAAGAGCACTAGATTGAAATAGGACACGAGGATTCAATTACCACAGGGAGTGAAAATTCTATTTTTGTAGATATATTCACAACAAGTTATGAAGACCTTCCATCACCTACACCTCAAGAATAACAAGAACCACAAATTGCAGATGCTTCATGTTGAGACCCGAAATCAACATCCCCATTACCCTATTATACTCTTTATCTATACCTTTTTGGCCTACCTAGAGCTTGGGTGAATGACAAGAATGCTACCATTAGCCATTGATAAGGTCATAAGGTAAAGTATGGTTAATTCATGCATTTTGTGGTTTATAGAGTTAAGGAATTAAATATTTCATGTAATAATGCTTCAATTTACCATGTATAAATCTTTGACCTCTAGATATCCGACATTCTTGTACCAGCTCAGCTATCCGGTACCTACGCACCAAGACTACCACTGTCCAAATCCGGTACCAAATGCATCCGGTACTAAAATCTTGTCTGTTGCGATCTGGTACCAACGGCCACGCACTGTCATGATCTGGTACCATCTTTTGCGCACTGTCATGATCCAGTACCATCTACTTGTTACAATCTGGTACCAATGTGGAAAAGCCTAATACACTAAGTTAAGATCTAGATCTTGCCTAAGCCAATTGGTGGATGTTTATTTACTTGAGCAAGGCTATGATAAGAATAGTTTGTTGATTGCCTCATCCTCATGCACTTCGTGTCATGAGGTTGAAGCTAAATATGTAACCAAATGATTGAATTTAACAACTAATTGATTTGCAAATCACTTCACCTCCTTGTGTTTCACAATAGAGACTATTAAATAGTTGTGGCAAGGATGGTGGAAGTGTAGGAGAGTTATCATATTACCAATATGTGAAGCAACGTGTGATAGTACAGAACATATTCTGAGTGAAGATTAATAGAATGTCATTTATCTCCATATTCTGATTATCTATGATTAAGTATGAGTTGAGTTGTTAATGAAAGTTTGATTTTATGCCTTGAAATTTGAGTGAGAGTAATGTGTGTGTTAAAGACAAGCCTCCTGTAGACTTCAGTAGCTGGCCTGTTGAAGCGGCAAGGGCCCACCACCCAACAAAGGTTAGCCTCTTCGTAGATTAGCATTAGCATTTGTTTTCAGTAGTGTAAACATTAAATTAGCTAAAGATTTAACTCTGTTAGATGATAACAATATAGCTTAGACTAGGATTTCCATTATATAATTGTTTAGAGATCTTTACCTGCTCTGTTTTTTCATATGCTCTATTTTTATGAATTTGGTTTTTAGACATGAATGTTGGCAGAAGTGGTCAGACATATTTGAAGGAGAACTAGTTAAGTCCACAACAACACATTGTGAACCATAACATACTCAGTATATTGATTATTGAACTACCCATGCTATGTCTTGATGATTGATGTGTGATTTCCCTTTCAGAAGTATGGATTGCATAATTAGTTTTCTGGGTCAGATAACAGAGTTGATTTGTCAAACCAACTCCATCTCATACTTGCATGTGCCATAATGGAGTGGATAGCCTCTTTGTGAAAGATAACCAAAGTGCATTGCAGTTTGCTATTTTGATTTGTTTTCAACATGCATAATCTAGTTTAAATTCTATACTCGTGACATTAGAAATTACCTTTCTTATTGATGTCTTGTAACTCTGTTGATTACGAATCCCAGATTGATAATTAATGAGTGAATTATACTAAACATATAAGCAACACAACATTTTGGCACCATTGTCGGGGAGTTGCAAACGGTAGGAAGTGATTTTTAGCATAGATTATTTGTATAGTTTTTTTTTCAAGGTTGCTTGAGGGAGGAGGATAAAACATTTAAGACGTGAGTGAAGAGCCATGTAGCCACTAGAGTGGGGTTCTCCGAAGCCAGGTTGCCTTCTTACCTTCTAGATAGAATTAGGATTTCAATTCAGTTAAAGAATCAAATTTCCATTTTATGCATAGATATAGAGATAACAAGGGTAGATTTGTAAGCTCCAAAAATTCAAAAACAACCCCTCCCACTAATCCAACTGACACTGGTGCAGGAAAAATTCCACCAACAGAAAATTCAAGGGGAGCCAGCAAGGCTCTAGAAGGAGAACTTAAAACGGAAGAATCAGTATTGGGACAGGCATAACGTGAGTCTGTTGAACATTTAGGAGACACAAAAAATCCAGTTTCTTAACCATCCATCAGTAGAATGGGATACGAAGAAGGAAATGCAGCCACAGAGACCGAGACTTTTGGGTTTCCAATCTTGGATATTTCCAGAAACATCAGCGTGAAGAATATCCCACTATCATTGTTTCCCACTTTCATAGGTATGTCAACTGAGGATCCAGAATTATTTTTATTCGAGTTTGACATATTATGTAGAAGCTATAACTACTCAGATGATGCCCAAAAACTTAATCTTTTTCTTCTACAATGAAAGATTCATCCTTAAGATGGTTCATGAGCTTAGGAGAAAATACAATCCTTTCTTGGGATCAAATGAAAGACACATTTTTACGAAAATACCAAGACTATTGTAAGGATAATGTTAAAAACAACATTTTTAGAATGCAGGAAACATAAGATGAAAGCCCTGAAGACTACTTAGAAAGGTTCTTATACAATTATCAAAAGTCAAAACTATTCACCACAGACATAGCTATAGTAAGAACTGTATTATTGAAAGGTCTCAGAGATGATTGCATAGAAGTTTTAAACTTGTTGAGTTTAGCAGATGTACACCAAAAGCCTTTTGCAGAAATTGCAGATTACTGTAGGAGATACTCAAGAGGACAAGCTAAAATAGGCAAAGGACCAAGAGATCCTTTTAGCAGAAATACAAAACAAATCTCAGGGACTATCACCAGAACTGAGTTAGGAAACTTATTGAAGAACTTTAAGACATACATCTTGAGCACAATAAGTAACCAGTTCGATCCTGTGAAACTGAAAAATAAACAAGAAGAATATGCTTTAGCAATTTTTTGTCATAGATGTCGAAAGAAGCACAACAGTGAAAAAGAATGCCCATTAAATGTCATATAAATCTGTGGTTTGTGTACGCTAGAACACACCACATCTGAGTGTCCAACCTTGCTTGAGCTACAAGCCATGTAGAGGAGAGGAGGAGTCTCACAAGAACAACCATACCCTTCTAGAAGACCTTGGAGAGCCCAAAATACCAATACATTTTATGATCCTAATACACAATATCAACAACAACAATGGGGTCCTTCCCCAGTGACCTATCCACAATGGACACCTCAGCAAACTCAACCTTGGAAACAAGGTTGGAGGGGACCTATGTATGGAAATCCCTCTTACCGTACATATCCACAGTACCCTGAAAACATTTCCCAATTACCACCTAGATTCAACCCACCACAAATGCAAGCCTTACTCCCACCTCCTATACAAAAAAAATTTACAACCCCCTTGAATCCTAATCAGCAGCAACAAGTATCTATAAATTCCAATCAACAACCATAAAAACAAGCTTCCCACAATCCTCCACGACCAACAACAATCCTTTCCCAGCCAATCCCTAACCCCAATAATCGACCCACCCACCCTGTGTAGAATACAGAAGTTCAAACCTTCCCCACCTATGAAATTCAACTATTATTGGGGAAAGTTGTAAACCAATCAGATCCTACAGTAATAATTTAGGAAGGAAATGATAATCATTTTAAGGAAGAAAACACTCAAACCACCGTAGCAGAAGAAGAGGCCTCTCCTCCTATCCCAATCACTTCTCAGTCTGTACGAGTACCCCAACAAATTAATCTCCCTCCTTACCCCGAAAGACTATTAGTGAAGAAACCCGACCCACCCTTGCATAGAGATCTAGATGATGAATTACGAAATGTGTGCATAAAAATACCTCTACTGCAAGCCATTAAGGATATCCCTATATACGCCAAAATCATAAAGAATATTTGCATTAAGAAACTAGGAAGGAAGAAGAAGGAACATCCCCTTGTTTAGGTAGTGGGACAATTATCTGAATTTATTTCTGAAATGCCATACAAATATAATGACCCTAGAAATCCAGTAGTCATTGTCGAAATTAATGGCATTTCTCTACCAAACACACTCATTGATTTGGGTGCAGCTATTAATGTAATTCCTTTTGACACTATGCAATAGCTCCAAATCAACCAGTTAAGACGAACCCAAACCCTGATCGAGTTGGCAGATAAGTCAGTCATTAGCCCTGCAGGAAGTCTAGATGATGTCACAGTCACTCTAGCTTCTTAGGAATATACAGTAGACTTTTTATTCATCTATTCTAAACGATCCGCCAAACTAGGACACCCTGTGGCTCTTGGCCGCCCTTGGCTGGCCACAGAAGATGCCTTTATCAACTGTCGGTCTAGTGACATGACTATATTGAATGGCACACATAGCCAAAAACTTGTCCTCTTCCCTCCTGCCCAACCGGAACAAGAAATAGCTATATGGTTAGAAAAACCTTATGGAGAGGAAGATTGCCAATTGCATCAAACCTCTGTTAATACTTGAACAAGTAAGAGGAATACAAGAACAATCAGATGAACAAGTCTTAATCTTATTTTTGGCTGACACAAATTGCATTGAATACCCAAGGTCTTTTGCATAATTGTCACATATTTTTAGTTTCGAATTTCAACAAACTTGGCACCCGAATATCACTCAATTATATACTTTATCACCAGCCTCCTCGAGATAAGGAAGAAACTACTAAACTTGTTGAGATTAGCCCAGGAAAACCTTTGTATATCATCTCTAGTATGGAACCAGAACAAAAGACACAAGTGATTGAGATGCTCCAAAGACAAATTGATGCCTTTGCATGGGATTATGCAGACATGAAAGGAATTCAACCTGACACATGCACACATCATATCTACACTAATGAACAAAGCAAACTAGTTAGACAGCCTCAGCGAAGGATGAATCCAGGCCTTAAAGATATTGTAAAAGAAGAATTGCAAAAATGCCTTCGAGCCAATCTCATATACCCCATTTCAGATAGTCAATGGGTATCTCCACTTGTCATAGTTCCCAAGAAAAATGGTAAGCGGAGGATATTTGTAGACTTCCGAGATTTAAATAAATCCACCCATAGGGATTATTTTCCCTTACCATTTATTGATTAGGTGTTAGATACCCTATCTAGAAAGAAGTATTTTTCGTTCTTGGACGGGTTTACTGGTTACAACCAGATTCAAATAGCACCAGAAGACCAAGAGAAGACAACTTTCACCTGCCCTTGGGGAACATATGCTTATAGGGTGCTCCCTTTCGAACTTTGCAATGCCCCAACCACTTTTCAAAAAGCTTTCCTAGCCATTTTTTCTGACTTGACCAATGATTGTGTGGAAGTCTACATGGATGACTTTACAGTCCATGGAAAAAACTTCCAGGAAGCATTGAACAGTCTAGAAAAAGTCTTGATTAGGTGTAAGGAAACAAACCTTTCCTGAAGTAATGAAAAATAAAAAATGATGCTCACTAAAGGTATTGTTTTGGGACATGACATTTCCGGTTTTGGAATGAGAGTTGATCCGGAAGAGATTTATATCATCACACAAATCATAATACCTTCCTCACAAAAGGAAGTCCATAGATTTTTAGGACATGTTGGCTACTATAGAAGATTCATTCTGAATTTTACAAGCCTAGCTATCCCTTTATTCAAATTATTATCTAAAGAAGACGAATTTAAGTGGGATGATGAATGCCAAATATCTTTCGAAATTCTAAAACAGAAATTATCAACTACCCCTGTGTTAAGAGGACCAAATTGTTCCCTTCCTTTTCATATATGTACTGATACCTCAGACACAGCCCTTGGGGTAGTCCTTGGACAAAGAGAAAATCAAATGCCCTATGCTATTTACTTCGACAGTAAGAATCTATCTCCAGCTGAAGTTAACTATACAGTCATAGAAAAAGAATTGCTATTTGTAGTCCATGCTATGAATAAATTTAGACACTATATTATAGGATATAAAGCTTTTGTGCACACTGATTATTCAACCATCAAGTTTTTAATGAACAAACCTATAACAAATCCTAGAGTTACATGATGGCTTGTATTATTATAAGAGTTTAATATCAACAGTATTGATAGACCTGGTAAAGATAATCTTGTGGTGTAAAGACCAGATTTGTGTTAACATTTAAATTTCTACCAAATTTTTGTAATTTCTATCAGCTTTCTAAGAAGTATAATTTTCATAATTTTCAAAACTATCTCAATACTTACGTAAATAAAATTTGGCAATAAGTACTAAAATTAAGTAAACAATCCATAAATTTGAGTTT
>JASDQU011443402.1:25777-38595 GCA_032191745.1 Picea mariana | reverse complement strand
CAAACACAAGGAGGCCGTAGCTAAAGATCACCCACGACAAACACAAGGAGGCTGCAGGTAAAGAGAGAGATCAACGCTTGCACTTGAAGAAAAATGAAAGGTAAGTGAAAGGTGAGGGGGGGGGTTTAATTTATAGTTTTAGGCTAGGGCAAGGGTTTTAAAATAAAACAATTAAAATAACATGTTTAAATTTAAATTTAAACATGTGATAATAAACATTTTAATTTTAACTTTATTTTAACCCTTGAATAAGACAACAAAACCCCAAATCAAACATTTAAGGGTAAAAGAGGGTTTGCTAGGTGGCAATACTCATTCCTTCATATCACATGGTGAGCCTATTACTTTATCATCACTGCATATGGGACTTATCCCTCATGTGGTTGTGTCCTTCTTCAAGGAAGGTCATGTACCATCAAATACTTGATAGAGGATCAAGTAGCCCCAGAACTTTTTCTGGGGTCTTATCCACCAAGGTCAGAGACCAAGGATCAACCCATGCCGTATGCATGGGTACCCTGGACATTTCCAGGGGCCCTAGGCTTGTCTAGGGGCTTTAACTGCTTGGTCCTAGACCAAGAACCCCAGTCGTATACTGGGGGCCCTCTCAGGGGTCTTTACTGCTCGGTTATTCACCAAGAACCCTAGTAGTATACTGGGGGCCCTCACAAGGGTCTTTTTCCATGGCACTGACTGTTTGGTCCCAGACCAAGTACCCCAGGAGTGCATTGGGGGCCCTAGATCTCGTCTAGGGTCTTAGCCATCCTCCAGGAGAATGGATTTTGCAGATGCTTATAAGTTTAACAATAATTTTATTGGAAACACCGTTTCTTGGAAGTTTAATTGAGTCCATCATATTCTTTTCCTATTTCTCTTTTGGTTCTTTTTGAAATCATAAAATGTGTCAATGGAGGATATTATTTGTCAAATGACAGTAGAATAGAGGAGGCTGTCGGGCTATGTATTGGTTGTTTTCCATAAAATGGTTCAGGATTTTGTGTGTCTTGTAAGAAGTTTGAAGAGCATGACAAACCATTCTAGGGAAGTTTGACATGTTAAACTAGTTTTTATACAATTCAGGATACTAGCTGTTATCACCCAAACTCTCACTTTAGAGATGAAAGTCCTAAAGCTCAAGTAAGACCCTAGGGGGTACTAAAGAGAGCTACCCAATGTCACCATGGTAGATCTCAACTCACTTTTGGCTAGCTCTTCTCCGGCACAAGGGGGGAATCCTTAAGGGTATTATGTCTTTGCACAACGTTTAAAATGTTAGGGTTACATAGACTAAGATGAAATCTGGTTTTGTTATGATAAATTCCAGATTTATCTAAACAGAAAATTAGCCAAGCAAATGACAACACATTGAGGCTTTCTTTGTCTCAAAATAAATCTGATTTCAGTTGTAACTTTCAGGTGTAAATTTCAGATTTATATAACAGAAATCAAGCCTAGTAAAAGACAGCAGAATGAAATGTTTTTGAGTGATTCTAACAGTATATTCCAGATTTGCCAAAAACAGAAACAAACAAAGATTTTTTTTAACCATGTGAAATTGATAACTCATTAGGGTGATCTGGGCTAGGCCTGGGATCAAACCTACTGGCTACCACTATAACCCAAGAGTATATCCAACAGCCCGCAAGCCAGATATACCAATAACTTGTGACTTAGCGAGAGCCGAGGCATCCCACCTGGGGATGTCTACCCTTCTAGCCTTATCACAACGAACCTGTTATCCCCAACTCTTAGGGATAACTAATGATCCGGATTTAGGAGTGGAACGAATTGATTAACAGACTAAATACAATAAACACAGAGATAGGAAGAATAACACAAATGTCCAGTGAACAATATCTTCTATTAAATAATGAAATAGGCTGAAACTGTAAAACTGTAGAACTAAAACTTGCTCGGATGGTGGTAGCTATCTCTGAGAAGAGATGTGGCTGCTACGCGCATCCGTCTAAGCAGAAGGGAATACAATGAGCAAGGGGATAATCTCCTTAGTTATCCCCTAGCCTAGGGATAACTAAGGAGATTATGTCTCAAGGCCCACAGGTCCTAGACATGGAGTACCGAGAGCCATTTTGACTTAAGCATGGCATTGGAGGGCCCATCTTTCTTCTTCAGTGCCTCCACCTTGTCAGCAACAACAACATCCATCCCATCGGCCTGGTCCTTCAGCAACAGTGGGTCTTGCTCCAAGAGGTAATGAGTCCAGGTATCATGGTATGTGTCACTCTGATTTTCAAAACATTTGAATATGTGCATTTAATTCTTTTTGCTTCTGACGTATGCTTGGACTTTATGCCTTTCCACTTGTCCACACCTGGGGGGAATGACACGATGCCCTAGCAAGTTGGTTCCCTTCGGATTTGAGTTTCCACTAGGTGGGTTCATGAAAGGTCATCGTCCATTCCCACCATACTTATCACTTCTCATCATTTTTCCTCTCATCTTGTGATGTCCCGTTCCCTAGAGTAGGCCAGCAGGGAGTGACTTAGTAGTCTATGTGTTCCCGTAGACTATAGTCAGGCACAAACACGGAACAAGATGGAGGAATAAGGGTGAATTGATGGCTAAACGATGAATTAAGCCAAATACTTAGGAAAAGTCACTTAAGCCTAAGTCAACGAAGAATTAGAATGAAAAGGTGCTAAAGGGGGACTTAATTAATTAATTATTGACCTTAGGAGGAAAAGCGCCTAGCTTAAGTGAGGTCAATGGTGAATTAGGTTGGGAATGATATAAAGGGAGGTATTTGACCTAATTCCTTATCATGCATTGTTATGATTTGATGTTGAGAGTTCCCAGAGGAGGAAGAGAGTTGACCTTACTGTCTTGTGGATTTCTGGAGGAAACCACCACCATTGATCGGTTTCGGTGTTGAGAGACATACCCTAGCCCATCGGAGATACCATCCAGGTATTTCACCATACTTTTCAGGAGTATCCATTGCAGAGTGTGCAGCTCAGCCAGTGAGGGCACAAGTCAGTTTGAGGGTTTGGAGAGCTGCACGAGGTCCGAGTTTAGATTGCAGTTTCCTTCCGACCCAGTTGAGATCAAGGCCAGGCACTTCTATTGATCCATCTATCATCAGATTCTGATGGTGGAATCTTGCAGATCGCCTCATCCAGTCATTTAGGGCGCAACTCATCTGACAGTACATTTGGGGTCGCAGACGGAGCATTAGGACAGATCCAGGGAAACCCTTCTGACCCAGTTCCACATTTGGCGAGATGATCGTTTTGAGCCATATAGCAATAGATTCCATTGGTGGAATCATTTGGGGCACATCCAGTGTCCTAGGAGGTGCGTAACCCCCCTAGGGGTCCAGATCCAGTACCTCAGAGGCCAGATCTGACATCCGAAACTCATTCATGCCAGTCTAGAGACCAGGGCGCTTCTATTGGATCAGTTTCCGACACATTCTGACAGTCTATCCTTCCGGACGAGTTTTCCAGCTGGTAGATGTTACCGTATTTCTTCGACATCGCATATTCTTGCCGATCTATCTGTGCATGCATCAGATCAGTGTTCATCTTCTGATCACGGGTATTTTTATGCTATTTGATTGTATTCCAGTGACGATCCATGAGATCTAGCTAACGATTATACTCTATATTTCTAGTGTGTTATTGTATTTCCGTGCTTGAGTTGCATAATACATGTTATTGGGCAATTGATGTTCTTTACTTCTGCATGCATCCTTTATATGTTGTTTAAACCTTAAATACACAACATGCACATGCAATAACTGAAAGATCTCAAACACCCAACTGAAACGCATCCAGAAACCCCCAGTGTATCAGATCTGCAAGACATAACATTAGATCAATAACAAATATCTTGATTAGCGGGATCAAGGATATTTCAGTGGTATCAGAGCTTTAGTCTTGCCAGCCTGTGACTAAAGACAATGAGTACAACAGAAGAACCAGATGGTCGTTGTAATGTCCCCACTTTGGGACATCATCACAGTGCAAAGGTTTATGATGACCTGAGTAGCCAGATGGAGGTTATAGCGAGTACAGGGGTTATTGAGAGGCATTGTGGGGTCTAGTTTGCATTGCTCATCATATTCCATCATTATGAGCCATTCCGCACAGGTTGGCTTTGGTTCCGTTGCATTCCGACGATTTCCATGATTTTGACTATTTTGAGCTATAAGCTAATTGAATTCACTGAAGAGGTCATTTTTGGCACATTACTTGGAGGAACCTCTCAGTGTAATAGCTCATTGGAATCAGGAGAAGCAACACTATAGGATGGGATAGTGAGAAGTGACATTCAGTGGCCAGGGAAGCCACAAGGAGAGATAAGGTGTTTTTCAGAGGTAAAAAGGTTAATTAATTAATTAATTAATTAATTAATTAATTAAATATTAATAAAATGAAAGTCACTTTGGAGGGACAAGGTGAGCCAAAAAGTATAAAGGAAAGGCAAGGGCCTCTACTCATTCATTCATGTATGATCATATTTTGATATCTGGCTTTTAGCTAGTGAGCCCAACATTGGGGGTTTTGAAGGTTTTGACTTAACAAACCCTAGAGGACGATTCAGTGGTGAAAGATTCCACCTAGCTTGTCCCAAGCTTGGTCTCGGAGATGCATTACTCTCCCACACCATTCTAGTTCCAGATCTACTCAGTTGCAGGAGGATTCTACATCAGTTACAGGGACAGGGAAAGAGAGGGCGCACTAGCTAGGGTTTCCAGCAAGAGGGGCGCACCATCCATTGAGGGAGGATTCGTCCTAGCTAAGGAGTAGTGATTTTTGGAATTCCAGGTATTGGGTTTTCCTTGTAGGTGTCTTAGCATCATTCTTGGTAGTTTTTCGAAGGCTTTCAGTGGAGGATTGATTTGTATTGAGAGTGGAACGATTTCCCCAAGAGGAGGGCGCACCATTATTTGCAGGGTAGCTAGATCTAAGGATCTAGCAGGTATTTTGGCTAGTTGAGCACTTGGATTTTCATTGTCGTGCCTCGATCTATCATTCTAGTGAATTGGTGGAGTTGTTGGAGGTCTCTAGGAGAGAGGCCGAAGTATTAAGGTTTCAAGCATCCAGGGAGGGCACACCATTCTTTGAGGAGCATCAGATCTGTTATCCCCGATTTTTAGGGATAACTAGGAGATCATGTCTCGAGGCCCACAGATCCTAGACATGGAGTACCGAGAGCAGGATTGACCTGAGCATGGCCCTGGAGGGCCCATCCTTTTCTTCTTCCATCAGCTTTGTCTTGTCAGCAGCAGCAACATCCATCACCATTGGCTTGGTCTTGTATGAGAAGAGGTTCTTGCTCCATCAGGTAATTGGTCCAGGTATCATGGTATGTGTCACTTTTGATCATTGAAATCTTTAAATATATGCATTTGATTCCTTTTATCTCTAACAATTGCTAGGATCTTACATTAGCCCACTTGACCATGCTTGGGGGAATTGACAGGGTGCCCTAGCAAGCTTGTGCCCATAGGTTTTGGTTTGCCACTGGGGAATTTCTGAAGAGCCATCATCCGCTCCCATCATAGCACCACTGTTTCATCTTGTCTTCCGCTCATTTATCCCATTCACCTTGTCCGGGCATTGGGTTGACCTATTTGTAGGATTGCACCTTATCTCGTGGGAAGAAGGGGCTAAAGGCCCAGAAGGTAAAAGCAGCTGGTAAAAGACAAAAGCCTAAAATGAAACCTCGAGATGCTTCGCCCAGGGATCCCCAAGAAGGCAATAAAAAGCCTCTCAGCAAGAAACAGGAGGGACCCGAAAAATAACAAACAAGATCTAGTCAGAGGATAGGGGGTCTCATCACGAGCTAGCCTTCTCATCTCTGTGAAAATACTTGTGGGTAACACTGTCAGCTCTGGTTACCATGCCAAGGCACTGTCCTCTGGTCAACCCTTGAATAAAAGGAAAAATAAGAAGAATAAAGCAAGAAAAAGAATAAAGGCAAGAATGGGCTTGGAAAAAATGCATCCATGACAGGTACAACTCTCCTTCTACAAAGGCACCCATAGATAACATTATGCATCCCGACCCTTCACTGCACCCACATGTCTGGACATCCCCTAGCCACATCACCTCACTTACATGGCTTGGATGAAATCTTCCTGGAAACTTTCCTTTTCTTGTGGATACTAGCCCAATAGGACGTCTTGTCTTTTTTATTCGATCTTGTATTGCAGGTTTCTGTAATGTCTTTGAGCTATTGACTGATGTATTAGGGTTTTTATGCATATGTTTAATAATATTGATGATGAAATGTGATTAACATTGCTATGATCCCGGTGACTGATGAGCCCATGGAGGGTGTAGCTTTTGATGTGCAGGACCATGCCCGACGGACAGGTACCATTTGGACTGGTACACATGGGGAGATGATCAGTTCGGACCTCCATGGGGCTGAAGAGCCCACCAGATGGATGCTGAGACCCCATCAGGGGGCAGAGACAAGATGGTGGTTGATCAGGGTTTTGCATCGAAGAAGAAGAGGACGTTTCATCAGAGGCACTTTGGCAGAGCCCGACCTAGGGGGATTGACCCACTTCTAGTGAAACGTTTGCCCTGGATGGCCCAGGACGTCACCTATGGGTTCATGACGTCATCTTGAGTGTGTGGCAGTTTGACAGGGCAGTTGGCACGTGTGGCATGATGGAGAGGCCCAAAGAGGGCTAACGTTTTTCTCTTTGTTGCTGCATTTTCCCTAAAAAGGGGCTAACGTCTCTCTTAGGAGGGGTGACGTCTCACTTTTTTCTCAGTTAGGGTTTTTAAATGAATATTTAATGTAAAACAATATTATTTTGGTATTTTGGCCTTGTCGGCCTTTTTATGACCTAAAAAGTTAAATAAGGTCATATATACACTATATATTGAGGGTTTTGACTCTCATTTTATCATCATTCATCACTCACTCATTAGTGAGGTCTGATTTTAGCGCCCTATTGGGGTTTTTGGCTGAACTAAGTGATGCCTACTTGTTGAAGGAAGAGATTTTTTGGCATTTATGGTGTTTCTCTTGAAGGAAGGTGTTAGAACTAGGGTTTGCATGGTTATTTCTTCATGATTTGTAAGTATTTTCCTGCAAAACTTCTTGATTGAATGGTTGTAGTTTGATTTCTTCCATCTATTTATAAATATTGCTGAATCAAAACCATAGGGGACAAACACACAAGTAGGTCGTTGTCTCATGTCCCTTGATAGAGAAGCCTTAAGCCATTGAAGAGGAAAAAGAGAGCCTAGCCATAGCTACAATCCTTTTTCTTTCTTCCTTATGCTAGCTGTACCCTTTTGAGCCAAGAAGAGTGAGACGTCCCTGGCCTAGGCTTACTACACCAGGGCCATACTGTTCTAGGGTTTGCTGATAGGCCTTGCTCTAGCAACACCTCCCTCAGCAAAACATCTTGTCTTGGTCTATTTTTCCTGTTTTTGGGCTAGCCGTTTGTCGGGAAGGAGGAGAGAGCACGAGGCCTTGCTTTTGCAACACCGAAGTGAGCCTCTCTCCCCTAGGGTTCCGCTTTTAAGGCCCTACTCTAGCAACACCTTGAAACTTTTCCCTCCAGTCCTTTGAAATCTCTTTCCCTTCAACTCTCGCGTCCATCATTTATTGACTCCTTTAACCCTAAGGCACTGATCTCCAGCCTCCAGCGTTGAAGTGAAATCAAATCCAAACACTCTCAAACTCTTTTGAATTGAAACCACAACTACACTAACCCTAAGTTGCTGACGTCATCTTTGAATATTTCATCTTTATTTCAGCAACGTTTCATCTTGTGAGCAATTGAATGGAAGTTTAAGGCATTAATTGAGTTAAGAAGTTGTTTGTCATATTGAATGTTGTATCATTCTAGTATTTATTGGTGAAGTGACATTACTGCTATTGCTACTTTGTAAACATTGACTTCGTCAACATTTACTTTCAAATTGCTCATATTGAATATAAGATAGTCACTGATTCATATGAGGTATTGACCAAGATTGCACGTGTTAGTCTCCTTGTTGTGTTGTCTCAAGCAGGTGCTTCTCTTTTCTTTGGTTATACTCTATTATTGGTTGTTTAGCCGGGACTATTTGATTGGCGGTAATCTGTGAAGGGGAACTTCGTCTTTGTGCTGTTAGCCTTTGCCCTTTCAAAACCCCAGGTTACCGGGGACGTCTCCCCTGGGCCTAGCCTCCCTAAATAGAAAGAACCTCCCCATTGTGGTGACATTGGGTGGGGAACGTTCTTGTTTCGCCAGTTTGACCTGCTACTCCTTAGCCTTTCTTGTGTCTACAAACTGTGCGATAACATTTTGGCGCCATTGCCGGGGAACACTAAGTCAATTCTCCTCAAACGACAAATCTTTTCGGTAAGCCTTACCTCAAGAGCCTTATCTTACAAGCTTACCTGGCGACTCCACTAGGGTGTTTTCCCTTTTCTTTGATAGTTTCAAGTAAACTATCTGGCAACTCCACAAACTAAAAAGAGGTTCAATAATCCTCCTTTGTCTTTCAGAAGGAAGCCTCCCAAGAACTCTCCTGTTGTCAAATCACTTTTCGAGAAGACCCTTCCTTTAAGAATCATGTCTAGCTCTCAGACCGTTACAACGAACCCAACCAACAATCAAAGACAATGGTCGTCTACTCTTTTCAAACCGTTAGACATGTCAGCCATACCAGGCTACCCTAGGAAAATGCCACCCAAGTATGAGAAGTGGTTGCCTAAATTTACCGGTACTGATGCAATCAGTGCCGAAGAGCACATGAGCAACTTTTGGGCATTTTCCCAGCTTCACCCCATTAGTGATGATGCTGAAGATCTGGTCATGAAGTTGTTCTTCGCTACTCTTTATGATGCCTCAAGGCGTTGGTACCTAAGCCTTCCCGATGGAAGCATCAAAACCATGGATAGACTTGAAGAGGCCTTTCTCAAAAGATGGAGTGTCAAAGAAGACCCTAATATGTTCCTCACTCGACTGAACAACCTTGCCAAATATGAAAATGAATCCATTCGGGAGTTCCACACCAGATTCGAGACTTTACTGCAAAGAATTCCCGCAAGACATCATCCGAAACATGACTACCTCGTCCATGTTTACACCAGATCTTTCAATGGCCAACTAGGGTATCTTCTTAGAGACAAAAACCCCCAGTCCATTCAAGAAGCCCAAGAGCTCGCTACTAAAATAGAAGGAAACCTCCTTTCATCCAAGATTGAGCCTTTTGCTAACCCAAGGGGGAGAATAGACACTAAACCAAAGATAGTTCACAATGCTGAGCCTACTTCAGATCTATGTACCAGTATCGCCAAGCTACAAGCCTCTATGGATGGTATCATAAAAAATCAAGAGGAAATGATGAACAGGATTGTCAAGTGGAAAGATCTCAGACCCAGGCACCCAGGGTCCCGTACAAAGGGCAATTCCAGAAAGGGGGCGAAATTTATAAACCAAAGAATGAACATGAAGTTCCGAACACTTTGGCCCCTGCAAACGTTGTTGATGAAAATCCTTGGTGCCTGGAATGCAGCGAAGCACATTGGGAGCATGAGTGCCCTTACAATAGTGGCCATCAACAAGTCAACAACATGGATTGTTTCATGGAGTTTCCTCAGATAAATATCACAGATGCAGAACATCAGGAAGCCATGAAAGAAGCAGCCAGATCAGCAAGGATGGCGGTAATAAACAACCTAGATCAAGAATCACGAGAAAAGCTAAAGAAACAAGAATTTCAGGTGTACAGAAGAAAGAATTTGAAACAACCCGCTACTGATCAGGCAAAGCCTCCACCCCTGGAAATGCTTCTTCCCAAGACATCCAAGGCTGGCAAGGTTGACCTAAACTTTGACTTCGAAGGGGCATTATCAAAAATGCATGTAAACGTCCCCCTGAGAGAAGCAATCAAGATCCCATCCATCAAGGAAYGCTTTGAYACTTTCTTTYYRGRATCAGATGAACSYATGGACCCCCCCTATTATGTTGCAAGYTGATCACTTCAGGGTCCAATATGGTGAGAACCCTCCTTTCTTCATGACGTTGGCAATGAACGGCAAGAACCTCAACAATTGCATGTTAGATACAGGTGTTGGTGCCAACATGATGTCACTCAAAGTCATGCGACAAGTGGGTTTGAAGGTCACACGGCCTTATAGAAATGTATGTGGTTTCTAATCTAAAGCCATACCCACACATGGGGTGGTTGAGAATGTTGAAGTTTGCCTGAAGGAGTAGACATCGTGGTAGTTGATGTCCCAGATGTGTGGGGGATGTTGTTATCTAGGAAGTTTGCTGCAATGTTAGGTTGCACCCTTGAGATGGACCTCACATTCTTGCAATTGCCTTTGAAATATGGAACGATAGGCCGTCTCCTCAATGTGCCAATAACTGGGGACCATGTGCAAGATATTACTCACCCCGTCAATAATAACAAAGCACAAAACGAGATGATACAAACTCTTCAAAACTATTCTCCAGAAGATATGCCCTTTGCAACAGAAGAGGACTTTGATCAGATCAAATGGCCCAAGAAAGAAGAATACCAACAACTCCTAGATGAATTCAAAAACAAAGAAATCGGGACAGTGAAGATATTAAAGAAACATGAAGATGACGTACAAATCTACCCGTCTCAACATGAAGTTTTTACAGCAGAAGCGCACCCCCCTCCCTCAGCACAATACACCAGGGTTGTCCAAGGAACGACCAAATACAAAGTTAGAAAGTACAAGGAGGGAGACAGGGTATGGATGTGGGATACCCAGAAAGGAGAGCCAACTAATGTAAAAGAAAGCACTCGGTCATGGCTAGGACTCTTCAAAGTTGGAATGGAATCAGTTAACAACTCATATTATCTATCCACTTTAGAGGGAAGAAGGCGCCCATTACCTATCAGCGGGCACCTCCTCAAACCCCACCAAGGTGGGGGGACCTGATTTCACAGGTAAGTGCAGGTAAGTGCAGGTAAGTAGGCATTTTGTATTCGTGTATTATACCATTTGCATTTCATGTTAGTTTGCTTTCACATTTGCAAAGTTGATTGTTTTATTTCAGTTTATATATATATCTATGTATGCTGGGTGGCATTACCGCCCCATTTTGTTATTGATGCCCCTATCGAGATTGAGCAGGTCTGCAGGTTATGCCAGAGATGTTGAGGTTCTCATGTGCTCTACGGTGAGCACATGTCCCCGAGTTGGAGCCAGATGTTATCCCCGATTTTAGGGATAACTAGGAGATCATGTCTCAAGGCCCACAGATCCTAGACATGGAGTACCGAGAGCAGGATTGACCTGAGCATGGCCCTGGAGGGCCCATCCTTTTCTTCTTCCATTAGCTTTGTCTTGTCAGCAGCAGCAACATCCATCACCATTGGCTTGGTCTTGTATCAGAAGAGGTTCTTGCTCCATGAGGTAATTGGTCCAGGTATCATGGTATGTGTCACTTTTGATCATTGAAACCTTTAAATATATGCATCTGATTCCTTTTATCTCTAACAACTGCTTGAATCTTACATTAGCCCACTTGACCATGCTTGGCGAAATTGACAGGGTGCCCTAGCAAGCCTGTGCCCATAGGTTTTGGTTTGCCACTGGGGAATTTCTGAAGAGCCATCGTCCGCTCCCATCATAGCACCACTGTTTCATCTTGTCTCCCGCTCATTTATCCCATTCCCCTTGTCTGGGCATTGGGTTGAACTATTTGTAGGATTGCACCTTATCTTGTGGGAAGAAGGGGCTAAAGGCCCAGAAGGTAAAAGCAGCTGGTAAAAGACAAAAGCCTAGAAATAAAACCTCGAGATGCTTCGCCCAGGGATCCCCGAGAAGGCAATAAAAAGCCTCCCAGCAAGAAACAGGAGGGACCCGAAAAATAACAAACAAGATCTAGTCAGAGGATAGGGGGTCTCATCACGAGCTAGCCTATTAGGTTCATGGGTACCTAACAGCATGACATTGCCACCATCTGGTTACCACACCAGGTCAGTGACCTTTGGTTGCATGGCCAAGGGAAAGGGGGTCTCATCACGAGCCAACCTTCTCATCTTTGTGAAAGTACTTGTGGGTAACACTGTCAGCTCTGGTCACCATGCCAAGGCAGTGTCCTCTGGTCAGCCCTTGAATAAAAAGAAAAATAAGAAGAATAAAGCAAGAAAAAGAATAAAGGCAAGAACGGGCTTGGAAAAAATGCATCCATGACAGGTACAACTCGCCTTCTACAAAGGCACCCACAGATAACATTATGCATCTTGGGCCTTCACTGCACCCACATGTCTAGACATCCCCTAGCCACATCACCTCACTTACATGGCTTGGATGAAATCTTCCTGGAAACTTTCCTTTTCTTGTGGATACTAGCTCAATAGGACGTCTTGTCTTTTTTCTCCGATCTTGTATTGCAGGTTTCTGTAATGTCTTTGAGCTATTGACTGATCTATTAGGGTTTTTATGCATTTGTTTAATAATATTGATGATGAAATGTGATTAACATTGCTATGATCCCGGTGACTGATGAGCCCATGGAGGGCGTAGCTTTTGATGTGCAGGACCATGCCCTGTTATCCCCGATATCTAGGGATAACTAGGAGATCATGTCTCAAGGCCCACATGGTCCTAGACATGGAGTACGAGAGCAGATCGACTTGAGCATTGCCCTTGAGGGCCCATCTTTCTTCTTCTCCACCGGACTTGTCCTGTCAGCAGTAGCAGCTTCCATCACCACCGGCCTGGGCTTGTATCGGAGAGGACTCTTGCTCCATGAGGTAATTGGTCCGAGGTATCATGGTATGTGTCATATTTGATTGTTATAACCTTCTTATATATGCATTAGATTCCTTTCATTTCGGATGACT
>JASDQU011443402.1:6040-23313 GCA_032191745.1 Picea mariana | reverse complement strand
TTCTTAGGGTTTTGATTTAGTGGCCCTGCCATAGCAGCACCATTAAACCTAATCCTCTTGTCCTTAGGTTTAAATATCTCCAAGCCATTAGTTTCACTCCATTTGACTCCATTAACCCAAGGCACTAGTCTAGAAGTACAACGTTGAGCTTTTTGTGCTTAAACAATCTTTCAAATTCCTTTTATTTGAAACCCTAACTAACCCTAGCGTTTAGACTAGCCCTAGTTAGATGATGACGTCTTGCCTCTTTTAAACTTGTGGTTGGACCAAAAGTTGCGGCTGACTCATCTCTTTGTAGCCATAGAGGTTTCAAGTATTTTCATTGGTTGATTTGTCAAAACGTCCACCTCTTTGACTAGCTAACCCTAACCCTGACAACAACAACATTATAGGTGACGTCACACTTCCTTTTGATCTTTGCTTGCCTTAAAACGTTGTGATATTTGTCACCCTATTTGATAGACTTTGAGTCATTGATCACATCTATAAGCTTACTTGATAAAACGTCCTATTCATTGTCTTTCAAATTTGACCTATTGTTAGGGCTGACGTCACCTTATTTCTGCAATAGTGACGCAGCAACATTATATATGTATGAGCAGATTTATAATATTTGATGCATTGTAATAATACAAGGATTTGATTTTATACATTGAATGCCCATATCTCTTGTGTATTTATTAAAGAAGTGATATAAGCCATTTGTATTTGTTTAGTAATCATTGACTTCGTCAATAATTACATTTGATCATTGCTCATATATATGGTTGAAGATAGTCATTGACACCTTGAAGTACTAACCATTGCAGCACATTCTTTAGTTTTATTTGTCTTGTCTCGCAAATAGGTGCCATCCAGTGGAATATCTTCTTCTTTTTGACTATCATATTGGCAGTAATCTGTGAAGGGAAGCTTAATGTTAACCTTTGAAAGCCTTAAACTTTGACCCTTCTCCTTCAGAACCCCAGATTGCTAGGGACGTCTCCCTTGGATTAGCCATCCTAAATAGAAAGAGCTCCCCATTGAGGTGACAGTGGGTGGGGAAGCTCCTGTTACGCCAGTTTGAAGCCTTGACTCAAGCTACCTAATCCTTTCCTACAAACTGTGCGATAACAAACCCCATTTTCTCCCATCACATGCCCCAAATAAAGCATCTCAATCATGCCAAACTCACATTTAGACTCCTTTGCGTAGAGTTGGCATTCCTCCAAAATCCCCAATATTTGATCCAGATGCCTAAGATGATCCTCCCAAGTCCTCCTATGAATAAGAATGTCATCAAAGAAGACCAACAAAAATTTTCGCAGCTGCTTATTGAGCACGTGGTTCATGCAAGACTGGAATGTAGCAGGGGCGTTGGTTAGCCCAAATGGCATAACTAGGTACTCATAATGCCCATAATGGCATCGTAAAGCGGTCTTCAGAATGTCTTGTTCCCGAACCTTGATCTGGTGATACCCTATACGAAGATCAATTTTGGAAAAGAATTTTGCTCCCCTCAACTCGTCCATCAACTCATCGATTCTCGGAATTGGGTACCTGTTCTTTATGGTCTTCTTGTTAAGAGCTCGGTAATCAATGCACATTCTCAATATGTCGTCCTTCTTTTTGACCAATACTACCGAAGAAGCAAATGGACTAGAGCTAGGTCGAATGTGACCCATCTTGAGCAACTCCTTGATAGTTTTCTCAATCTCGTCTTGGTAAGTTTTGGGATGCCGGTAGGGGTTGGTTATGACTGCTTGGACCCCTTCTTCTAATTCTATCACATGCTCAAATTCTCTATTTGGAGGTACACCTGGAGCAATGTCACCAAAAACCCTTTGATGTTTAAGAAGTAATACCTGAAGATCGTTTGGATGTTGTCGAGGATGATCTGGTGGCTCATTGTCAGAAATATAGCACTCAACTGCCCACTCTATATCTCCATGCCACAATGCTGCCTCCATGTTGTGTGATGATACTATCTTAGGCGGATACTAGTGCATTGCCCGTAAGACTACCTTTTTGCCATTTGGACTCGTGAATTCCATTTCCATAGTCCTTTGGTCAGTAGTGTATTTCCCAATGGAGTATAACCACTGAACTCCGAGCACCACATTAGTGTCCAACATATCCACTATAAAGAAATCATCTGTCAACGTATAATTCCCCATGGTTATTTTCAACTTGGGAATCCATCTAGTGCACTCCATCTGATAGCCACTGGGTATAATCACTGTGAATCCCTCAAACTCCTTAGTCGAAATTTCTCGTCTATCCACCATAGGTGCATCTATAAAGTTGTGGGATGCCCCACTATCAATAAGCACTGTAACCTTGTGCCCATGCAAGACTCCTCGAACTCTGAATGTGTGGTATCTAGGAAGTCCCGACATGGATGCCATAATAGGACCCTTAGCCCCAACCTATGATGTCTCCTCACCTGATGTCTGGTGTTCCTGTTCTTGTTCCTTCTGCTCATCCTTGTCATCACCATCACTGTCTGAATATACCTCAATATAATGAGCCTTACCAATCTTGTCTTTCTCGGCACACTTGTGCCCTGGTACCCACGACCCCTGACAACTAAAGCACAATTTTTTCCTTCTTAGTTCCTTCCTTGTTTCTTCATCCAACTTGGGTTTCCCAACCCAATCCCTCTAAAACGGTTTGGTTTCCTTGCGCTTCTGCGCGAAAGTGGGTTTCAGAGGAAACTTGTTCTTTGGAACAACATCCTGCATGTCCCTAGTATGACTGACTGCATCCTGCAAAATGGTGGGTTTATAGGCCTTTACCAATCTACGTAATGGCTCTGCTAGTCCCTCCACGAACAACATCACCAAGCGTGCCTTAGATATGTTTGTCACCATCACTGCTAATCTCTGGAACTTAGAGATAAATGCCTCTGGGATACTGATCTGCTTGAGCTAAGCCAACTCTCGAAAATGGATCTTTGGGTCTTTCCTGTCAAACCTCTCAATGATCCTCTGTGTGAAATCGAGGTACGAAGTGATGCCTGAAAGACCCAACGTCACTAACACGTGGTGCCACCATTCATGGGCCTCACCATCTAAGTGTAGCGTAGCCAATTTAATGGCCTCAACTTCTGTCATCTAATGCAGCTGGAAGTATGTGTCCAACTTCTGCACCCAAGTCCCTGTTGAACATTTTGAGGATCCGTCAAAGTTTGGAATGGTCAATTTTCCAAGTGTCTTCTGAAGCTCATGGTTGGGTGTCCTTTTTGCTCCTCTGGGTCGGTTCTTCTGTTTAAGGTGGCAAAAGTCAGTGAAAGACATAGCTGCCCGAAAGTCATCCCCCAACCTCCGATACTCCTCCAAATAGGTCAAATAAGAGTCATCCTGCTCTAATGGCCCCTTCGGTGCCACCTCACCACTCAAGAACTGTGGCATAGTGGGTCTGGGTGTCTTGGTGTACAAGTGAGGGTGGCTCTGCATGGTAGTGCGAGAATGACTTCCTTCTCCGCTGTTAGAGCACTTTTCACCGTTCTGATTTTGTTTAGATGGCCCCTCTATGGTGTTAACTGCTAGCTATCCCAAAAGGTCCATCATCAACTTTTGGCCCTTGGCCAAATCATTCATCCTCTGGAAAACACTGCCAATTCATGGGTCTTCTTCTTCCCATGTGCCCCTTCCCTTTATCTGATCTTGAAGGTGCTTCCCCTTCACCCAACACCCTTTCTTCTTCTTGTTCTAGTTGAGGTTCTGAAGCTTTGTCCCTACGTCTCCTGTAGGTGATGTTTTCCTCGTCTTTAGGTCTCATAAATCTGAATCAAACTGTCCTCAAACCACATAGCTGCAAAGAACCATGCTCTGATACCATTGTAAGATACCCACTTGGTATCCCCTTAAATTTTAGGCGATTTTTCCGAGTTTAAGGAGGGTTTGTCACTGAGGTATTTCTTCAAACAGTTTGTATACAAACTGTTGTAGGTGCAATCCTTGTATCTTCTTACTATTTCCAATAATAACCAATACTTAAATATGTTACTGCAAATGCAAAACACTAGAAATAATTGCTGCTCATTTTATTAAAATCAAGAAGATCATACAGAGACTGTCCCAACACTTGCATAAGAAAGATTCCAATGATAGTTTTAGTTTATAACATCAACAAACAAACACAACATGTTGTAATAATAAGATAGAACTTGGAGTTAATGGGTGAATAGGTGAACTCCTGTAGTGATCTGATGAGAGTGGAATACTGTCTTCTAGCAGCAACAAATAGACACCTCAAAGTAGAGGTTCGACTCCTACAGGAAACACTATCATATATATATATATATATATATATATTTATGCAGCTGTAAATAGAAGAAGAAGTAATAATAGAATGCGCCCAGAAATATTGTTGGTATTCGACCAAGCCCAAAAATAGACTCCAGGAAATAGTGGCAGTGCTCCACAGTCCATAAATAGAGAATAAATGTGCCCAGATTGGAGATATAACTCTACCTTCAAGCAACAATAGTTTATTTCTATCTTTATGCTAAAAGATCTACCCAGTTCAGAGCATTGGCGCCCCACAAGGAGTATATATGAACTAGCAATGATATCTTCGATTCCTCTCTTCAAACAACTCAACCACCAAGCAACACAAGTCGCCCAAGGGATGGAAAAGCGCCCAACGCAAGAAAAATAGTGCCCACAACTGTAAACTCAGCCAATAACCAAGAAATCGATTTGCCAAATATGCACTGAGAAACTGCTAAGAAAATACTCCACCAAGCTCAATAAATTGATTATGAGAATGATTCTCTCCTTAGCAACGCAACACAATGTCGAAATCTGAGTGATTCCAATCCCAAGACTAGCTAGGGTGTATCGTTGCAACACCGAAACCAGTGAACAAAGAAGGGTTTCCCAAAAAACCCTAGTCTCTCTTCTCAAGAGCTCTCCAAAATCTTTTTCTCAAATGAGCAAATGCAAGAATGAGGAGAGACTCCTCATTTTCCCCTTTTAATATTCACTTAAGTCTTTTCCCGCTAACTTATTTATTTTATTTTATTAAAGTCACTTTAATGGCTCCTTCACTTTATAATTTAAAAGTGACTTTTCGTTACTCTAGGACCCATGTCCCCCTTTTTCCCAATTTAACTCTATAAAGTCTTCCTAGGCAGTCATGTCCCCTTGGTCATTTTCTGCCTTAGCCCACAGGAATTTATTAGGCTAGTGGAATTTCTTCCTTATAAGTCCTAAGCGGGTGGGGACATTACAATCCATTTGTTTTTGTAGGACCCAACTGGTGGACAATTTTGGAGGAACAAGCCTAGTTTGGGCTTCCATGGGGCTTGAAGCCCACAGGTTGGATGCCAAGGGACCACATGCCGGATCACAAAGACATGCCTTTGGTGGCTTAGAGGACATCATGAAGGACCTAATCTAGCCCCTACCACCCAAACGTTTTTCCTAAGAAGGCCAAAACATCACTCTTGAGGGCTTGACGTCATGGTAGGGCTAGGGTTTGATGGTGGTTGAGGACACTTGGCACGTTTTGAAGGAAGGAAGCCATAGATAATGGAGAAGAGGCTTAGATCGAGGACATGTGGCCTTTGGAGGCCTAGCTCACCATCTCCTTCTCCAATAACTTGCAAAAAAGTGCCAAAATGTCACCCTAGAAGGGTGATGTCTTACTTAGGGTTTTACTGATGTGCAGATTATGAATTAAAAAAGTATTATTTTGTGTAAAGGGGCAAGATTAGGGCTGTTGACCCCTTATGTTGTGGTTTACCCTAAATTATGTGGACAAACTATGTTTAAAACTTTTTGTATAAATGAAGATCATTTGTATCTCATTTCATCATAGTTCTCCCATTGTGAGAAGACTAGTTGGCTGAAATTTGCGCCCTCTTGGGCATTTTTGGTATCTCTCTCTTGTGCAAATGATCTTTGGTGTTATCTCTTTGTGATTGGATGTGGTTAAGTAGTGCGCACCTCTTGGAAGCTTCTTCACTTGCTCTTGAATGGTAAATGTTTGATGAACTATGGTTTGATCTCTCTCTCTCTCTCTCTTGGAATTGGTAAGGAAAAATCTGCATTTGTTAGTTATTTCTTGCTTATTCTTGGTTATTGTTGGTTGAAACCCTAGGAGGAGTATGTTGTATACACCCTCCATTAAGCTTCATCTCATTTGTTAAGTTTATAAGTCATTATTGGACAAGGGTTGCTAGAGAAATACGAGTGTGTATACCCTCCTAGACTTTCCTTAGCTTGATTGACATACCCTAGGGAGTAAGAGGATTTACACTCCTAGGGATCTTGTTGATCTAACTTGTGCTTTAAAGACTTGATAAAGGCACTAATCTGATTTTTGCACTGCAGAAGTAAAATTGTTTGCATTGGTAAACGTGTTTCAGTGAGATATCAATCTTGTTTAAGTTAGATTCTTTTGTGGATGCCTTGAGGTTGCTAACCCCTCTAGGGCATCTTAGTTCTCTTGGTCTTCTTGCGGCTGTCATAACTTTTCATCTACAACCATCAGGGTTGCAGAAACCCTAACACAACTTCCTTAATAACTCACAAACCAACTGTCTAAAGTTGCGAATAATTTACCCCTACAATCTACTAGGCCTAGCGCTTCTTTTGGGTAAATTACTTGTGATTTTTGGGCGACTAATCTCTTCGCTGTAACAACTTATTTGATTATAGTCCCTTGAAACTTTCTTAGTCCCTCAACTCCTTTTTCCCACTTCCTTAGTCTCTCATTATAGCTCTGATACCATGCTTTTACACATACAAGAATACACATGATAATGATGAGAAAGAGTATATTCATTTAACAAGAATACACATAATAATGATGATAATGATGAGAAAGAGTGTATTTATTCATATATTAAATCATGCAATATCTCGTTAAGAGGATCTAACTATGAATTATTATATTAAATACTTTATTATTATATCAGTTTATTAATGAAAAATTGTTATTCCTATTTTAAATTTTAATATCTAGTTAAGAGGATCTAACTATGAATTATTATATTAAATACTTTATTATTATATCAGTTTATTAATGAAAAATTGTTATTCCTATTTTAAATTTTAATAGATCTAAATTTTAAATATCACTATTATCTCCCACATAAATATTATCAAATTAACTATGAATTATTATATTAAATACTTTATTATTATGTCAGTTTATTAATGAAAAATTGTTATTCCTATTTTAAATTTTAATAGATCTAAATTTTAAATATCACCATTATCTCCCACATAAATATTATCAAATTGACCTTAAAAAGCACCTTTTTCATGTTATAAGCCCCCTTTTTACTACCAATGTAACCACAATAAGCTTATTAAAAAAGTTATTAAAAAAAACTAAATGACTTAGATAAACGCACCAAACCAATCTATAACTAAACTTAACAATATATATTTCTACACATGCTATATAAAATTAAGGTTATGGTTACGCCCCTTAATCTTGTATACCACTATCAATGAGTAGACTTTACAACACATTTTATTTTGTTTTAATTAAATTTCACAAAATATTTGAAGAATAAAAAAATTGATTCTTACACCTATGGCATGTGACTTTTACGTATTTAAATTTCCTCCATAGTCACCAATGTGGCCAATGTCAATGTCTGAAAACTTCAAAATAGTATCAGAGCGTGTTAAAATGATTAGGAGTTACCAAACCCTATAAGCGTGAATCTTGACTGGAAGGGGTGTTGGAAATAGCAATCCACAAACCGCTGTCATCGTTACATTCGGTAATCACCGTCATTCATTTGTGGAGATGCCTCTTTGCACCTTTTCGAGTTTGTGTTTGAAGTGGTAATGAAGGTAAATGGATATTTTATTCTAAATGGAATATTTTGGGTCTATACATAACTTTGTAAGGATTTTGATGGCGCAATCAATTTAGTGTACGTAAAGTTGAGGATGGTACTGGGTGCAGTTATGAAGAGTTTGTGAGAATTTTTTTGCAACGAATAAATTTGGCTTAGGTATGCTTAATACCTAGATGAATGCCTCTTTTTCTAGCTTAATTCTTTGAAAGAAATTAGAATTAGTGTTTGCGATTTCTATTGTCTGTTAGAATGTAAATGGCTATCTTATTCTTCATATTAAGATCCTTTCCAGGCCATAGCAGATCTCTTGAAGCTATATAGAAAAAAAATTAACTGTTCTTTTAGCATGAATGGAATTGGTGTGTTCAGTAATGCATTAAAAAAATTGCATTTTCGGTTTTGCAGGTTTGCACTTTTCGTCTTATTGTAAAAAATGCAGCATCGTTGCTGGATGATTCGGATCCTCTAAAGGTCAAAGCAGATGCTGCCTTTAATGACCTCATAAGGTATTTCATTTCCTTTGTATCCGTCGTATCTAAAATTAGATATCAATACTCTAGCTTTTGGGATGGGAAACCATAAATGTTGCTTAGAGTTTCACTCAGTTGAATATTGATCACACATTGTTTTTAGTTATTCTAGTCACTAAGCTATTTGGTTTAGTGCTTACTTTCACTCTCTCTTTGAAGGAGAAGTTGGGGATTGCTTATATGCGCCATAACTAAGATGTAGTTGGCTTAAACCTCTCCCAAATGCTGCAAGAGGTGCATACCTTCATACTTCAGTGACAAGGGTGTTTCCATTTGAAGGGAGCGCCTAACCTAAACAGAGGGGCACGGGGCACCAACTGAGCTACTCCTTATTTTACAATATAGTTTTTCCGATGTCGCAACTACACTAGACTTCCTTTCCGCTCCATAATAAAAACCTGCAATTTTGAGTTAGCAGAAAACAGTCTCACACACAATCAATGACCATAAAATTTGGGCAAAGAGCTCAAATGCATTTGTATTTACCACTTTTTTTTTGGGTTTAAATACATCTTATATTTACAATCAAAAAGAAAAAAGTGGAAGGGTATTTGAATGAACTTCATAACCTCTTCCTTAGAGCTACTAGAGCAGAAGTAAAAGCAGAATGCTCAATGCGATCCAAAGATGAGGTTCTATTTACCACTTAGAATACAATTTACCATTCTTCCCTCTTCTCTGAAACTCGGAGTCTTCTTTAATGCTGCTCTCCTTCTTTATATGTTGCTTTTCATACTTTTTATTCTTTTCTACAATTGTTACCAGACTCTTTAGTTTTTGCCTCTTTGACCTTCCGGATTCCACTGTCTATTCATCTTCAATCTTGCTTCATCTTCCTCAAATTTGCGGCTTCATCAAAATGGCTTCCTCCAATTTAAGTTCCATGAAATTGCGGCTTTCAAAAAACTCTAATGTTCCTCAAAACCACATCTTCATAGAAACTCTATGTCTCTTCAAAACGATGGCTTAATAGAAACTCTCTCCTGAAAACTGCAGCTTCATAGAAAAATATAAGTTTCCTAAAAATTCGGTTTCATCAAAAACTCTAAGCCTCCTCAAAACTACCGATTCATAAAAAAAACAAACCCTGTTGAAATGCGCATGCATCCACAATTGAGAGTGGGCCTTGTATATTTTGAGACTGCATTGACAGATGCAAGTCATACTGCTTCTTCTACTACTATTTTGCAGGAACCAATTCTTGCACTATTTGTTGATTCTCTTATTGATGATATGTAAGAGATTAAATTTGTCACTTCAGATGATTCTTCTACTATTGAGTTGCAAGAACCTCATACTGCACCTTTTGTTCAGCAAGCACTAGATTCTTTGCCATCCACATCTCAGCCATATGTGCATCCTAATCATTGTGATTGAAGACATTGTCACTCTCTCTCTCCAAGTGTTGAAATTTCTATTGGTATGCTATCAATTCTTCTTACAGATCCTTAGTGAAGAGGGATAAAAGGTAAAATATTGGATCGGTACTAACTACTAGGATCTATTGTGGTTGGGTTAACGATTGGTCATGGCAACATTTAAGCACTTGCTTGAGGACATCATATCGACTTTGTCATGGACTGTATAGTCATACAGTCCCCAGTGCTCTCTTTGATTGATTGACCATGGTAATGCTCTCTACAGTCAACAACTTTGCTAGCGCCTTTTTTTGTTGCTTCTCTTTGGTATGTCTGCACTTTATGATGGCAAGATCATTTTGGTGCATGCATTATTTTGAGCACTTGTTGAGATTTGACCCTCTTGCCCAAAAAGGGATGTGGTCAGCTCTCTTTGATTCATTGTTCAAAGCATTTTTGTTGAACTTTGACACTTGATCTTAGTCAGATCACTCCCAACTTCAACAAGATTCTTAAGTTGCATGATTAGAGCACTCTTCTTGATCTTTTAACACTTTTTCTTTAATAACATCTTCATTGGATGGCTATAAGATTCAACATGCTCTTTTCCATCTTTGGAGACTCTTTAATGGCAACATTGTGGATTTGAGTTCATGTTCTTGATTGCTTGTTCCTATGCTTCTTTATGGAAACCTTTGTTTTCTTGGCTAGCTATGAAGAGGTTTGTGTGAAGAACTTTTTCTTTTCTTGGAGGCATGATGTGGAACTTGAAGCTCCCAGAGTTGCAGATACAGATGCAGGCGATGTTGTTGTACTAGAAGATCATGATATGGAAGAACCACAAAGACTTGCAGATTCATCCCAAGAAATGAATACAAAGAAGAGAAGACCAGCTTGGGCTCGAGAAATTATTCAGGATGCATAGAAGTATGGTGCTCAAGATGGATCTTTTAGAGAAAGCAAGAGACCACGACCATACTCTAGTTACGTGGCATTGCTAAGTGACATTGTTGATGTTGAGCCTACCTGTTATGAAGAGGTTGTAGAGAAGAAAGAATGGAAGGATGCCATGATTGAGGAGTACCAGTCCATTGTAAAGAATGATGTTTGGGATGTGGTTCTGAGACCGAAAGAGAAGACAGTGGTAAGTTTCAAGTGGATTTACAAGATGAAGCATTCAGCAGATCGCAGTGTCGAGAAGTACAAGGCAAGGTTCGTGGCACGTGGTTTCTCCCAGAAAGAAGGAATAGATTATGAGGAGACATTTGCTCCTGTGGCGAGATACACTTCAATTAGAGCTATACTTGCGATAGCTGCAGTAATGAAGTGGAAGGTACACCGGATGGACGTGAAGACAACTTTTCTAAACGATGTAATAAAACAGGAAGTGTATGTAGAGCAGCCACAAGGTTCCGAGACACTTGACAGTCAAACATGTGTTTAAATTGAAGAAAGCCTTGTATGGATTAAAGCAAGCACCCAGAGCATGGTACAGTAAAATTGACAGTTTCCTGATGAGCTTGGGCTTTACCAAGAGTAAAGAAGATTCCAACCTTTATTACAAGGTTGTAGATGGTGGACTAGTGATATTACTGTTATATGTGGATGACCTGTTTTTAACAGGAGATGAGAAGTTCATCACTGAAAGTAAGAGGAAGCTTGCTACATAATTCGAGATGAAAGACCTGGGTATGATGCATTATTTCTTAGGTCTAGAGGTATGGCAGAGATCGAGTGAGATTTTCCTTAGCCAAGGAAAATATACTGTAGAGATTTTGAAGAGATTCAGAATGATGGATTGTAAAGCCATGTCTACACCGATGGTGACAAATCAAAAGTTATTGAGTGATACATCTTCAGAGACAGTGGATGCCACCATGTATAGACAGATGATTGGTTCGTTGATGTACTTAACGAACACAAGGCCAGATATATGTTTTGCAGTGAACACATTGAGTCAGTATATGGTCGATCCTAGAGGTGTTCACTTGATTGCAACAAAACATGTGATGAGGTCCCTGAAAGGTACAATTGACTATGGACTCAGATATGTTTCAGATTGGGCCGATAGTGTCGTAGACCGAAAGAGTACATCTAGATGTTGCTTTAGTTTGGGATCAACTATGATCTCATTGTTTAGCAGGAAGCAGACTAGTGTGGTGCTCAGTACGGTTGAGGCAGAGTATATAGCAGCGTGTTCAACTAGTAGGGAAGCAGTGTGGCTTCAGAAGCTGCTTGCCAGATTGTTTGATCTTGAGTTAGAGGCGAATTGTATATGGTGTGACAACTAGAGTTGTGTGAAGTTGTCAAAGAAACTAGTGTTTCATGACAAGTCCAAGCATATCGAGATCAGGTACCATTATATTAGAGATATGGTACAAAAAGGAGCAGTGAAGCTCCCGTATGTCGCTACAGATGAGCAAATAGATGACGTGTTGACCAAGCCTCTGTCAAGAGTGAAGTTTGTGTACTTCAGAGACAAGCTTGGTGTGGTCCAGAAGGACTTCCCTAGTAAGAGGGAGTGATGAGTTGCAGATGCGATTCCAGGGCAACAACATCAGAGTGTGGCAACAACAACGGGTAGTCATTCACGGGCACGTTACTGACTGTGGCACCAGTCAGCATGACCTCTCACAAGGTCAACAGATGTCGAGCCTTCAGGGCTGGCGAGTTTCCCATCCTTTCAAGCTGGATGGCCAACCTGTGTGGTTGTGGGTGTTTCCTGGCCTTGGGTTAGATGGGTAGTGTGTGCGCACTACATCACCTAATCCTTGTGATTATAGGCCTGGTCACTGTGGACCGATTGCCTGGTGTGTCAAGTTCCAACCAGAGGTTACTAGTTTTGTATGAACTAGATGCCAGATTCTGTGTGAGCTGGCGAGTTTACTAGTTCTCTATGAACTAGATGCTAGATTCTGTGTGAGCTGGCGAGGTTACTAGCTATGTATGAACTAGATGCCAGATTCTGTGTAAGTTGGTGAGTTGCCTAGTTCTGTATGAACTAGCTGAAGCCTCGTGATGACATAAAGCCCTGAAGGATGATGAGACCTTGGATGCATGACGTGGTTACAAAACTTCTTCAATATAGATTCGTGGAAAGTCAACAAGTCAATGATCAAGTGTACAGAAGTGCAGAAGCAGTCGTGACGATCGTGCTAGAAGAATAATATTATGTTGTATTTGTAAAGTTGGCCCTATTTTTCCTTTGTAAAAGTCAAATGTAAATTAAAAAGTGTCAATTGTGCAAGTCGGCCTTGACCTAATTACAGGGTGACTCAACTTGTATTTATAAGAGGCTAGGCACCTCATTTGAAGAACACACAACACAAGTTCTCTCTCTCAAGGAAAAGTGTGCAAGTCTTAGGAGGAGGCACAATTACAGAGTAAGGTTGTTTTCGTGGAGGGTTTTGGTTATCTTTTGGAGGTCTATCTTGGTGTAGTGGTGCACTACCCTATTCTGGTTAAGGTTTTTGGTCTATCTTCTGGTTATCTTTTGTTTTGTGAGATCTCACTTGGAGAGAGGCGTTGTACTTGTTGATGAATCTATATTGAAAAAGCTTTGTTGGGTTTTCTCCCCCAAGAGGGTTTTCCAGGATAAATCTTGTGTACACTGTGGATGTCTTTCTTTTAGTGATCTATATGTATGCAGTTACTGTTCTAATTGTTAAAAGTTAAAGAATACTGAATACACTTAATTGCTTAAGCGAAATTTTCACAGTTACCACTAGGTGAGAGGGGGTAACAATACCACGATGCCAAGATAACTTATGTGAGGCAAAGTGCAAGCATCGTCATCAAATAAGCTGACCCATCAAGAAAGAGGCATTAAATATAAAGAGTATCAATAGATGGGCCATCAATCATGGCTATTCAAGAGAAAAGTGAGTCTTTTCCCATTAAAACATCAACTTAAGCATTCCTTTCAAGAAAAAATTGTGGGTGTATACCTCAGGTCTATCATCATTCCAATATCTCACAATATGACAGGTAACATGATCAAAGGCCCATCACCAATGCATGGAACAGGTTTGAACATGGCATGTAATTCCTCCAGCAGTAGGTCTTTGTTGACAAGTCTGTGCTGTATATATATATATATATATATATATATATATATATATATATATATATATATATATATATATATATATATATATATATATATATATATACCCTTGAGCATATTCAGCAGACAGCGTAAGCAGTGTCATCAACAACAATTCTGTCCTTTACCCATTCAATGTATATATCAACGCTTCAACTTGGAAAATTTCTCAATCTAATACATCCTTTTATCTGCTGTTTGAAAATGAAAACGTGTGTATATTTTGGCAGCAAGTTGTGTCCTCTCAAGGTTGATTTAGTGGACCAAGTGTGCCATATCTCAGCTACAGCCTGTTATCGCTCAGTTTGTAGTTTAGGTCATAGGCTAGAGGATAAGGGTCAAACTGGCGTAACAGGGACCTACCCCACCCAATGTCACCACAATGGGGAGGTCCTTTCTATTTAGGGTGGCTAAGCCCAAGGGAGACGTCCCTGGCAATCTGGGGTTTGAAAGGAAAAGGCTCAAAGGATTAAGGCTAATTTCCCCTTCACAGATTACCGCCCAGAAGATAGTCAAATAAAGAATAACCACAGAAAAGGCACATGCTTGCGAGACAAGACAACAATGAAACTAGTACATGCAATAATGGTTAATACTTCATAAATCAATGACTATCAAAATTTAATGTATGTGAGCATATACATCAGTAAATATTGACGAAGTCAATGTTTGCAATAATGACAATGGCAATATAATGTTACTTGTCAAGAAACACTAGAATGATATAACATCTAATGAAAATGATCAATCCTTGAATTAAATCAATGCATTAAATGTCATTAGTTGCTTATATACAAAAGATTGCTGCGTCAATGTCCTAGGGATGACGTCAGCTTCCTTTAGGGTTAGTATGATTTTGTTTAATAAGCAATATAACAGACAAAGAAGGTCAACGTTTTGCTAATTAGCCAATGAAAATCATCAATTAATCAATGTCTATCACAAGATGACCAAACCAACAACATTTTCTATCAACAAAAGCTCAATAAAGGCATGACGTCATCATTTATTGCTGAGTTAGAGGGCTTGTTGCGTCAGGTATGACGTCAACCCTAGTTAGTGCGTTAGGGTTAGTTAGGGTTTCAAAATGTGAAAGTTTGAAAGATGAATTTGCACAACAAGCTCAACGTTGGAAAGAAAACCAGTGCCTTAGGGTAATATGGAGTCAAAAGTAAGGACAAAATCTCAGGAGGATTAAAATTTAAAGACTAGAAGGTTAGGTTCTATGGTGCTGCAATGGCAGGGCCCTAGAATCAAAACCCTAAGGGAAGGAGGCTCATTCCGGTGTTGCTTAAGCAAGGCCTCATGCTCCTTCCTCTTTCTCTAAATACTCTTGGCAAAACGACTAGCTTCAAAGCACAGATCTAAGGGAGAAAAGTGTTGCGGGAGCAAGGCTCTTCAAACCCTAGAAGGTTAAAACCCTAGGTGTAGAATTAACTAGGCCTAGGACGTCTCCTCTCTTCAACCTATACTTTAATGCTAACTTAGAAAAAGGGAGATAAGTGTAGCAACGACTAGGCTATTTCTTCCTTTATCAATGGCTAAAACAATTTCTCAAGCATGGGGACATATAGCAATAACCTACTAGTGTGCTTGCTACCTAGGGTTTCAAGATTTAGCAATATAATAGCAATGTAATAGCAAATGTAAGAAATTAAGCCTACAACCATTCACTTAAGAAGTTTTGCATGAGAAATTCACTTACAAATCATGAAGAATGCATATCAAACCCTAGTTGTAAACCTTCCATGAGAGAAACACCATAAATGCCAAGAAGAATCCTCCAACAAGGGTTGCGCCTCACTTCCAAGACCAAAAATACCAAGAAAAGACTAAAAGGTAATCTCTCACAAGAGAGTGAGTTATGTTATTGTTTAAAATGAGGAGAAACGTTCTCTATATATACCAATTCATGACCTTTGAATTAAAATTAAGGTCATTAAAACAGCCAACAAGGCTGACTATAAGATTTACACTGTTTTTTACATTAACTGCTAAAAAATGTCATAATATGAGCAAAAAGAGGGACGTCAAGCCCTTCTGTGAAATATCCCTGATCCGGCTGATCAAGATATTCGCTACTGTTCTAATGCTCTGGCGTGCAGATCTGATACACTGGGGGTTTCTGGATGCGTTTTAGCCGTGTGTTTGAGATGTTCTTCGATTATTGTGGTTGCATGTTGGTTATTGCAGGTGCATGTGGGTTATTACATGTGCATGTTGCATATTTAATGTTTAACAATCATATAAGGGTGCATGCAAGAGTATAGAATGTCAACTGCTCAATATCATGAATAATAACAGTTCAAGCATGGAAATACAATAGCCTACTGGAAAAATAGAATCTAGACGTCAGTCAGATCTCCTGGATCTGTACTGGAATACAATCGAATAACAAAAATACCCGTGATCATAAGAAGATAGCAGATCTGATGCATGCACGGATAGATCGGCAAAAATGTGCGATTCCGGCGAAATACGGTAACCGCTACCAGCTGGAAAACTCGACCTGAATAACCCACCGTCAGAATGTGCTCGAAACTGCTCCAATAGATGCCCCCTGGTCTCTATACTTGGATGGATGTCTGTCGAAACTCGGATCGGACGTCTACGGCACTGGATCTGGACCCCTGGGGGGTTTGCGCCCCTCCTGGGACACTGAATGCGCCCCAAAAGATTCCACCGTCGAAATCTGCTGCTATATGGCTCGAAACGATTGTCTCGTCAAATGATGAAATGGGTTGGAAGGGTTTGTTTGGATCTGCCCTGGAACATCTGCATGCAACGCCAAATGTCTGTCCGGAATGACTGCGCCCTGAATAGCTGGATGAATCGATCTGCAAGATTCCACCGTCGGAATCTGATGATAGATGGCTCAATGGAAGCGCCCTGGCTGAATCTCTACTGGGTCGGAACGAATTTGCAATCGGGACACAGGTCTATTACAGATCTCCGAATTCTCAAAATAGCGTGTGCCCTCCTTGATTGAGCTACGCCCTCCACAATGAATACTCCTGAAATGAACGGTGAAATACCTGGATGGTATCTCCGATGGGCTAGGGTGTGTCTCTCAACACCGAAACCGATCAATGGTGGTGGTTTCCTCCAGAAATCTACAAAACAGTAAGGTCGGCTCTCCTCCTCCTCTCGGAACTCTCAACATCAAATCATAACAATGCATAATGAGGAATTAGGTCAAATTCCTCCCTTTATATCTTTCCTGATCTAATTCTTCGTTGACCTCACTTAACCTAGGCGCCTTTCCTCCTAAAGTGATTTATTTGTCAATTAAGTCCCCCCCTTAACACCTTTTCATTCTAATTCTCCGTTGACTTAGGCTTAAGTGACTTTTCCTAAGTATTTTGGCTTAATTCATCGTTTAGTCGTTAATTCCTCCTTATTTCTCCATCTTGTTCCCTGTTTGTGCCTGACTATAGTCTACGGGAACATATAGACTACTAAGTCACTCC